>JANHGO010002354.1:0-30349 GCA_024606505.1 Aquila spilogaster
ATCAATTTCCTTCTTGGGAAACGAATATGAAAGGGCCTGCCCCCAATTAAAGCATTTTTGTTTAAAAACTAAATTATAGGGAAATTGTTTTGTCAACAAGGGAGATTGGCTGGTTGTAGACGGAGAGCGTTTTCTCATGGAGTGGGATTGTTCTATCATACAGGACTTATGTTTTGCCACAGAGAGACTGCATTTCATCCCAGGGGGATGTGGCTTTGTCACAGATCACTATCTTTCTGAAATAGAGTGTGATTGTTTTCAAATCGCAGGAGACTGTTTTGTCATAGAGGGAGATTGTTTTCACAAATAGAACATTTATTTTGTCATAGAGGGAGTGTGTTTTCTCATAGAGGGAGGTTCTTTTGTCATAGAGGGAGTGTGTTTTGTCGTAGAGGGATATTGTTCTGTCGTTGATCGCTCTCCTTCTGTTACAGAGAGTGATTATGTTGTAATCGAGGGAGACTGTTATGCCTGACTGGGAGACTGTTTTGTCATAGGGGACTATTGCTCTGTCATAGAGGGAGAGTGTTTTGTCCTGGAGAGAGATTGTTTTGATATAGAGGGAGATTCTACTACCGTAGACTGAGAGACTTGTTTGTCATAGAGGGAGATTGTTTTATCACAGAGGGAGATTGTTTTGTCACAGAAGGACATTGCTTTGATAGAGAAGGTGAGTTTTTTTGTCGTAGAGGTAGAGCCTTTTGTCCTAGAGGGAGATTATTTTGTTGTAGACTGAGAGCATTTTGTCACAGAGGGAAACCCTTTTGTCACAAAAGGATACTGTTTTGTGAAATAGGAATTGTATTTTGTCATAGAGGGAGAGTGTTTTCTCATCTCAACAGAGAATGTATTACCATAGAGGGGGATTCTTTTGTCCTAGATTGAGAGTGTGCTGTCGTAGAGGGAGAGTGTTTTGTCATATAGAGAGATTACTACTTCATAGTTTGAGAACCTTTTCTCATAGATTGCTACTGTTCAGACATATATTGTGACTGTTTTCCCATTGAAGGAGATTGTTTTCTCTCAGAAGGTCATTGTTTTGAAATAGAGGTAGAGTGTTTCTGTCATACAGATAGAGTGTTTTCTGATAGAGGGAGATTCTTTAGTCAAAGATTGAGAGTGTTTTATCATAGAGGGAGATGGTTTTGTCATAGACGTATAGTTTTTTGTCATAGAAGGAGAAGTCTTTTTCAAAGATTGAGAGTGTTTCCTCCTGGACAGTGCTTTGTCATAGAGGGAGAATGTTTTGTCAACAAGAGACAATGTTTTTCATAGAGGGAGATTGTTTTCTCATGGAAGGAGAGTATTTTCTCCTAGACACAATGTGTATTATCATAGGGTGGGATTCTTTATTCCTAGATTGAGAGTGTGTCGTCCTAGACGGAGAGTGTTCTGTCATAGAGGGATATTGTTCGGTCACAGATCACAATCTTTCTGTCATAGAGAGTGATTTTTTTTGTAAAAAAATAGAAGGAAACTGTTATATCCTACAGGGAGACTGTTTTGTCATAGACGGTTCTTGCTCCGTCCTAGAGGTAGGGTGTTTTGTCTTAGAGGTAGAATGTTTTGTTGAAGATTGATAGTGTTTTGTCATAGAGGGAGATGCCTTTGTCATACAGGGAGAGTTTTCTGTCAAAGAGGGAGAGCGTCTTTGTTGTAGAGGTAGAGCGTTAGCAATAAAGTGTTTAGCTATTAAGAAAAGTTAGCTGCATCAACTAGACTAAGTTTGCAGCTTCTGCGGTCAGACAGCTTGAGCAGGAGCTCTGCCAGCAGTCTGCTGCTCCTGGAGCCTGGCGGAGTGACCCATCTGAACCTGAGCGGTGTCGTTTGCGACTGAGTGATTGTAACTGTGCTTCTCCGCGGATGCCACTTTTTTCTGGGAACCACTGTCCTGGCTATTTCAGCAGCCGGAGGAAACAAGACTAGAGCCAGCTGCTGTCCGCAATGGAGTGGCTTCTCTCCGCAGCCCGGAGAAGAGCGATTCGGCATCATTCTGAGTTCCCGCTGAGTGCCTTGTTCCTCTCTCTTCTGAATATGCATGCCCCCCTTAATTTTGAGAGAAGATGCGTTTCTTTTCTCTTCCTCCATTACTACCCCTCCTTAAACTGTTCCAGTGCTATGTGTTCCTTTCCTCCTCCAATTTCTTGGCTTCGCTTTCTCCCTTCCTTTTGTCTTTCCTGTTTGCTGTGTTCAACACTGTCTCTTCCTTTTTCTCAATGTCTTCTCCATATACCTATGCCGTTCCTTTACTTGGACTCATAGCAGTTAAGAGTGTATCTCATGAGAGAAGTCAGCTGCATCAATCCGACTAAGATTGCAGACTCTGCGGTCAAGCAGCTTGAGCAGGAGCTCTGCCGTCAATCTGTTGCTCCCGGAGCCTGGCGGAGTGACCCATCCGATTCTGGAGGGTATCACTTGTGACCGACTGATTGTAACCACGCTTCTCTGTGGATGCCGCTTTTCTCCAGGAACTGCCGTCCTGGCTGTTTCAGCAGCCAGAGAAAGTGCGACTTGAGCCGGCTGCTGTCTGCGATGGTGCGGCTTGTCTCCGCAGTCCAGAGAAGAACGATTTCGACATCACACTGAGTTCCTGATGCGTGAGACGTTCCTCGCTCTTCTGAATGTGCGCCCCCCCTTTAATTTCGGGAGAAATTCTCAGTTACTTACCCACCCTGTTGTATAGGCGAGCATCGGGGGCATCGGGATGTGACGTGACAGGACCCTCCCCTTGGTGTGATGTGTAGGCTGATGTTGGCATAAGGGGTGTAGACGAAGGGGGTAGGTTATATAAGCTGAAGACACATTCCAATAAACGCCATTTCTAGCATCACCCACATTGGTGTCAGTGCTGCTATGGTCCTAGCGCGGTGTGTTCGCTAGCCCCCAGGCGACCACGTTCCGGCGTGGGGTGCAGGATGTTGGTCGCAGCAGCAGCCAGCGGCAACATCCCATTATAGTCTTCAAGCCAGCCTAGTCTCGGCTTCCTTCCTTTCAATATTCCCATCCTTTTCCTCAGAGATGTTTCCCATAGTGATGTTCTGTGAAGTAGTAAGTCTGAAGTTGCCAACTACAGGTTCTCCAAGACATTGTGAAGGTGATAGGAACCACTTGCTTTCTAATCTAGTGTTTCTCACTGTAAATTAGCACTTTGTAGAATCACAATCCTGTGTTCAGAACTGCTTTTTTAAAAAAAAATTACAGACTAAATTTTACATGATACTGAATAGTTAAAAATGTTTTCTGTGAATATTTACAATGAAAAGGAGCAGGAAAAAGTACTGAAGATCTGTTTCGAGGTTACAATTTTATGCATAAGTTTTAGAGAGAGCTAAGTTAAGGAAGAATAGAACAAAAATGTATAGTTATGTGAATGAGTGAAATTCAAATGTTTCTCTTAAACTTTGGTTAATTTTAAGAAGTTAGGGATTGGCAGTATGTTTAGGAGAGACAAAAGATTTTTCTGACTGATACTGTACATCTGAACAGAGAAATGTATCATTTTGGGTAGTCTGAAGATGAGAATTAAAAGACTAAGGAAAACAGCAAGACTTCCAATAATAGAAAATGAATGTCTGCCTAAGAATTATGCAGTCAAGAACAACAAAAGGGAAATCTAGGCTGTTGAATTTCTTTTGTTTGACTTTTAAGTAGGCATTGCTTCACCAAAATGTTAGGCACCTGTTCTTGGACTTAGTTGTTCTTGGACTTTGTCCTGGTATATTGAACTAAATTTCTCATATAATGAATAGATAAGGGAACTTCAGAAGATGAGCCCGTCTGACACTTCCCTCTTTTAGTTAACTCTAAAGGAAGGTAGACCTTGTTGGGTTTGTATATTCTTGTATAATATAAGGAAAACATTGACAAAATTTTAGACTAATCCATGCATAAGCAGTCTCTCAGTAAAAAGGAAGAAGTAAAACTATCTAAAAATCACACAAAGTGACTTCATAGGACAAATATAATTTAATTGATTATTGATTATTGCAGCTTAAAAGAAGAAAGGATAACTATGGAGAAAACCCTTGAGATGACATCCACAGCTTATTTTGATTTAAATTAGATCTGTTAAACATTTCTCCTAATATTGTTATGATTTCTATGTGGTGTACACAGAAGGAAGAAATTCAACTTTTCAAAGACTGTTGCTGGTGTTAATTTGATAGACAGGGAAGAAGTTATTTGGCATTTTCTCTTCTGTGGGATATAAATACCCCTTCTGCTATTGACGATAAGAAAACATTTTCTGTGGAAGTGTCTTTATTTTTTTCTTCATCTTCCCAAATTTTGCCACCTGGTCCACTGTGTAATTCCAGTCCATTCTGCTGTAGGAGTTACTTGTTTTTAAACTTTCTAGCTGATGATGTGCAGCTTCTTGCCTCATCCTAGAAGTTGCTCCTACGCACGTTTATATCTGTCATGGTTTTATGATTTTTATTATCGGTATTCCACATCATAACATCATGTAATGGCAGTTAAAGAGTTAATGCTCCAGTTCCGTGGGCTGCCAAATTTCTGGGTACCTGGCTCCCAGAAGAGAACTCCATACCCCAGAGGACTTTGCGTTCCCGTTCTCCACCCAGAGGGAAAGATAAACCTGCACGCAAGTCCCGAGACTTCCTCTTTTGCTGGTCATCTCAGCAGTGGAGGTTCCTCAGCCATCTTGCCTTCAGCTTTAGCGTAAGGCCTTCAATTTCGGACACTCTCTCTCTCTTTGTTTTATTAGCTCAATTCCAATTATATTGTATTATATTGTGTTTTTTTTTTTGCATTCTAATATCTTATTTAGTAAATTAGTTTCCCTCCTCAGATCGTTGCCGCCATTTTGTTTTTAGGCCCATCTCCCTACTCTCTCCCTTCTCCCCCTTCCCCTTTCTTGGGCGTGGGTCTGTGGGTCCCCCGCCCCATTAGTCACAGAACTGGGCCAAACTGGCCCATAAACCAGTGACAATATCTGTCAGTCCTTTTTGCTTTGAAATTGGTAGAACGTTTTTAGTGCAAACTAAGTGAATTAAACCTCAGCGTTCAACTCCCAATTCATATCATTTTGTGCTCATCCTCCATCAGTGCAGCAGTCCTGTAGGTATTTCTTGTTTTTCTTGTACGTACAATGCACAGCTTGTATTGTGTGACTCTGTAGTAAAATGAGAAACTGCTATTCTTACCATTTTCCCCTTGACTATGAACAGACCTACCACCTATTCACCTCCAGCTTTTGATGTTCTTAGCTGTATTAAGAACAAATATGGCAGATTTTTTTTTAGGCTGTGTTCCTTGATCTAGCTGCATAGTAGTGGTAGTTAAAGGTGCTGGTAAGACCATCCATTCCCAAATGGCATTCCTGATCTTGGCTCTGGATCCTATGAGAGGAGTAAGGGAATGATGATAATTTTGAATTCCCAGCATATGCTACTGTGGTGAAAATGTGTCAGGCAGAAGACCTTGGAGAGCAGAGCAGTTGGGTTTTAGTTCAAGAATTTGTGAGATTGCTCTCTTCCTTCTCATCTGAGCCAGATATTTTGTTAGTTTTTACATAATTGCCTATTGTTACTTTTCTGGTAACCAGAAAAGAGATTTTTCTCATCTGCAAAACGCTTCCATTATTGAGGATGTATGCAAATGTAAGACCTCTAGTGAGGAACTACTAAAGCATTTATACCAAGAAGAAACTGTGCAGTTGTCTGGTATATAAAACTATAGCTGTATCTAATCATAAGTGAGTAAGGCCATTCCAATAAAGTGCTTGGAAAATGCTGAAAGTTGTCCTGAAAATCTTTTAATTGTATGAGATTTTCACATGCAATATCCTAAAAGACAGTATAAGTACATGGAATTTATAAAGTTCAAAACAGTATAAGTCTTTTCATTTCAATAAATCAACATATTATACTGCACAATTATTTCAACATGGATAAAGAGTACTCCATTATTATTAAGTTATTATCAAAAGGTTTATTCCTTTCAATTTGATGGAGAACATGATATATGGTTGTTAAGGCATAACCAGAAAGGTTCCATTTATATTGTGTGGTTTTGTGGTTTGTAAATACAAATTCATGTTATTTCAGAAAAATAGTATGGATTTGATAACAGAGACTGGGATTATGTTATAGTTGCACAAATGTTATTACTGTGGTTATTTTTTTATGAGGATTAGGAAAAATAGTGTAAGTATTTCAAAGTATTTTAAGCGCTGACATAATTTGTCTAAAAATCCTGCCATGCTTCTCTGTTTTGAAAGAGATGTTTCCCAGCAGACAGCATACATCAGGGCTGGAACTGTCAAGTTGTACACATTTTCTTGTTTTGTGTGTGCAGATCTTCTGGAATTTTTTTTCCTGATAAGGTAATTTCCTAAATGGCATAAAGAGCTTCAGCTTTGTGTTTCATACCAATGAAAATGCTTTGTTTTACAGTGGTTGTGGCTTACGTTTGACTGCAAGTTGTCCAAACTAAGACTGGATTTTTTAAAAGTGAATCAGAGTATTGCTTTGTAGCAAATGAAGCTCTCTGTTACATCTATAAGCTAAGGCAAGGGAGTATTGAGATGTTCTGGCCCAACTGCTGTTGGAGAGACATTCTCTGGGATTGAGGCAGAGAACACAGGGTGGTACCCTCAGTTTGGCAATCGCGTCAAGGACAGCTTTTCATGAGAATCTTCCTGCCTTTGGAAGCCTTAGTTATTATAAGAGGACAGATCCAGACAGCACCAATATACAAGAGGGCAAAGGATACATTGAAGAATGGAAGGAGGAGATAAGTCAAAATGCTGGGTACTTGTAAAGAGAAAAACAGAAAATAGAAGTTTAGTAGAAGGATGCTGGTGTGAGATCACTACATAAATTCTGCTTTCCCAATGGATTCTATGACTTGAGTCAGAAGCAGAGGTTAATCACTGGTCACTCTAAATTGGCTAGGACTGAAAAATCTGCCTCCCCACCCTGTTCAAGCTGAAAGGAGACAAGAAATATAGAAGTCTTGAGAAGTTTCTGATTAGTCTTGGAGAGGAAGCATGATAGGAGGATTGTATGACAGACTTTAAGAAATGCATTAGTTTATAAGCAAATATGAGTACAAAGGGTGGTTATAATTTAAATTAGTTCTGTGTTTGAGGTTCCCATAGAAACTGTATATAATACAACATTCAAAATTTTATGGCTAAAAATGAGCACGGCTTTATGGAGATACAAATTTACTGTTAGCCTTATTAACATTTTAATAATCTAGTACTTCAAATGACTACTCCTATTATAATACTACATGCTTATAGTCTAAATTAATACAAAAGAAACTCAATAATGAGTATGATACTGTTACACAGTAAAGAAAACTGCCAAGTAAAACCCCCTTTCTTTGTTGCTGTGCTCACTGGTGTTCCTCGGGGTTGGAAGGTTTACAGCTTTGTTGTTTCCTGGACAGAATGGACACGAAGTTAGAATGATAAAAATTGTTTGAGTTGGAATGGACTTGTAAAGGTCATCTAGTCCCCTGTAGTGAACAGGGACACCCACAGCTAGAAGCAGGTTGCTCAGAGCCTGCTCCAGCCTAACCTTGAATGTCTCCAGGGATGGGGCTTCCACCATCTCTCTGGGCAACCTATTCCAGTGCTTCACCACCCTTACAGTAAAAAAAGCCTTTTTTTCTTCTATCCAGTCTAAACCTCCCTTGTCTTAGTTTGAAACTATTTTCCCCTTGTTCCTATCTCAGCAGAGTCTGTCCTCTACCTTCTTACAGCCTCTCTTTAGATACTGACAGGCTGCTATCTAGTCTTCCTGGAGCCTTCTCTTCTCCTGACTGATATGATAATCTCTTCACCAGGAGAGATGGGGCTTTCTTCCCTCTGTGTACTGATGAAGGTGCTAATGCTTTTGTTCATTCTAGGTGTTTTGGTCAGCAAAGGTTGATTTTTGTACTTAACTCAGTCTTGATCACTTTTTCATTGTTCCTGAATTACTGATTTTTATATTCTTTGCTGTCTTCAGCACTACTTTTTTTCCTGACTCAAGAGGTGGCAGTGACCACTGTTTGACCACTGTCATTTGTGTGTGCGGTCTGAAGCTTCTGATATACTTCTGTCTGCACTCTCGTGCACAACACAGGCAGTTTAATCCACATAGGATAGATACTTATTACTACTGTAAGCTGAAGCTGAACAGAACAGCCTTAAGCGATACTTATGACTGCTAAACAATAGCTTTCAGAGCTAAAACAAATGAAAATCAGCTCAGGCAGTGCCAAGACAAGCCCAAGTGCAAATTAATTATATATTTAAATGTTATCGTGTCTACTGAACATTCTTTTAAACTAAATATTTAGCTTCTCTTAGAACAGTTTTAAGTACATCAAAGTAATTGGAATCTTGCTTTCATGCTGTGTCAAAAGTGAAAAGACTAAATACATTCTTAGTAAAGTTCCTTTTATGTGCAATTTACACATAGAATGAACTTTTCTACACTTGTCCCTTTTTTGTATGGAGTTATGGCATGCCTTTAATAGAATATTGCATTTTTTGCTAACTTACAAAAATGATTTTTAATAAATGAACCTTTTGATGCTAGTATTTTCTGAAGTGTGGTTGGGAATTCTGCTATTAACATGGAGAGCTGGGCACTTTATCTGTGACAATGCAATGGAATTTGGGTTCTTTGAATTCATCAGCGTTTCTTTCATTTTCAACATCATTTAAAATCAGTGAAGAAGTTCATCAGTTTTGTTCAGACTCTTACTATCATCTGTAGAAGAAATACCACTTTACCTGGTGTGTTTAAGAGAGCTGTAGAAGTTTTCATAAGATCATGGAACAGCCCATTTTGGAAGGGACCTTGAAAGATCATCTGGCCCAAACTGTTTCATGGAAAAGATGCATAGCTGAGAGCATATAGCACCCTGTCCAAGTCACATCTTGAAAACCTCCAGTCATGAGGACTCCACCATAGTGCTGGGAAGTTTTGTCTGTTGATTGATTTTCTCACTATATATTTCCTTATGTGAAGACTTCCCCCAGTGTAACTTGTTCCCACTGCCCTGTGTCCTCTCCGTGCGTCCCCTTGAGAAGAGAGAGTCTGCCCTTTTAGTAACCATCACTTAAGTACTGGAAAATTGTAATGAGGTCATAGCAATTTGGGGGATATTGTTATTATTTTGGATAATAACACCAAAGAAATTTTGTCAGTACAGTTAAGTTCTTTCCTGAAATAAGCTCTGGCAATCCTTCTCACTTCCAGTCAGATGATTATCTACTTTACATATTATAAAAGCTTGTCTTTTATGTTACAAACAAGCAGTCCCTCAATTTTGTTCACTCTGTGATTGTCGGGGTGAGGGTAACAGAACACTGGAACAGGCTGCCCAGAGGGGTTGTGGGGTCTCCTTCTCTGGAGACATTCAAAACCTGTCTGGACGTATTCCTGTGTGACATAATCTAAGTGTTCCTGCTCCGGCAGGGGGGATTGGACTAAATGATCTTATGAAATCCCTTCCAGTCCTTGATGTTCTGTGATTGTGTGATTCTATGATTAAATATATGGTGTGATCAAGCCAGTCTAGAAATCAAACCTCTATTAGGTAAGCCCATCAATGATATGGTCCAACCTATTTCTTTTCAAGTTAATAGCAAAAAGTCTGTTGACTTCAGCTGAAAGATAACTGAACCCAAAAGGCTAATTTTTAGCCTAGTAATCATAGAATGGTTTGGGTTGGAAGGGACCATTGAGATCATCTCATTCACAACCCCCTGCTATAGGCAGGGACACCTCCCTCTAGACCAGGTTGCTCAAAGCCCCATCCAGCCTAGCCTTGAATGCCTCCAGGGAGGAGGCATCCACAACCTCTACAGACTCTTTGGGCAACCTGTTCCAGTGTCTCACTGCCCTCATAGCAAAGAATTTCTTCCTAATGTCTAGTTTAAACTTACCCTCTTCCAGTTTAAAAGCATTTCCCTCATCATGATGCTACCTGCTCTTACAAAAAGTCCCTCCTCAGCTTTCCTGCAGGCCCCCTTCTGGTACTGGAAGGCTGCTATAATGCCTGTGATGTACTATAATGTGTTAGAGGCACCTAGCAATGCTATAGCTTGTAAGGAATTTTATACTGTACTATTTGCTGTTAGTTTAGAAAACATTATCAAAGGAATTGATGTATTTAAGAAGTATTCAATTATATTTACAGAATAAACAACTATTCATTATTTTTTTAAAAAGAAAAAAGTAGGAAATACAGAGCAAAAACAATACTGGGAGCCATTTAGGCAACGAGATGCAGATTTCTGCCTTAGTGTAAGGTAACCACACTGTAGACTCTCCTGACTTAATGTATTAAGTAGATCTAGGATTCTGTTGCCTATCTGTAGGCATCTAGCCTTACCTGAGATGCTTTCTGGAATTTCTGATATGGCCACATTTGAGTTTATGGGCCTGACAATTGCAAAGTGACAGCTGGAGATTTGCTGGGATATGATTCTACTGAAAGCTTCTTAACTTTTGAGGTTTAAAGCTGCAGAGTCAAGCAGGAATTGTTTTGTTTGCTTGCACATTGACCAGTTTCAAAAAACTGTTTTTAAACAACTGTGCCTCAGAAGGATCTAGTACCTTATAGATTTTGCTGCACTGTGAGATCTAGAAATGGAAAATTACATACTTATTAATCCTCTTGACTTAATCATTTCAGCTAATGAATAAGGAAGGAAGTAAACAGAGCAATATTGGTTTGCCATAGTGGAAGTCTGCTAATGCGTTTCATATTTTCCTAATGGAGAAGAAGAAAATTAAACAGCCTATTTGCGTGATTCTGAAAGTGCTAAAAATGAAAATGGGACAGAAGCTGTACTTTATTTTTTCTTTTTTTTCATGGAATAGCATTTGTACTGCCATTTTCTATTCCATTTTTATTTTCAGCTCTTGTGAAGATTTGAGCTGGAAGTTTTAACTTTTGTGTCTCAGATCTTGCTGCTCTAAACGTCTCTTGTTGTGTGAATCTGTTTTGGCTCTCCTCACAAATAAAATGCAAATCATATCCTTGCTAGAGCTGTACACTTAAATAAGTGTAATAAGTAATCAGAATAAATACTTGAAGGTTAAAACTGAGGTTCACTTTTTAATTGAGGAAAATCATGGAATGCTGTATAACTTTGACTCTGAAAATATGTATAAAAATGATGGAATTTCATCTCAAAGAAAATCCTTCTTTGGAAGTAGACTTTTTTTTTGTAGTGATTGTTTCAGGTCACAGAGGAACATGAAAATAAGTGAACAGAAGAAACCTGGATATTTTTCCTACTGTTATGGTAGCGTGTTGGAACTTGTAAAAGGCAAATGCTTCTATTTTAAGATAGAGAGCTGAAAACTAATAGAAGCATGGAGAGCTTTGCAAGGTTCATGGAAAGACTGCCACTGATGCCCGTCATGATAGCAGAGCGCCCAAGATAAGAGTGGCTGGGTTGTGTGAGGCAAAGCAGGAGAGTTATTTATAGCCTCGGCGGTGATGACACCATGAGCAATAAACAAGAGTGTTCCACTTGAGTCAAGAATTCAAAAGCCTTTTCATGAACTTAATTAAGGAACTTTTCTGACAGCAGGGACATCCTAATTGTCTGTTACATCCTTGAAGAAGGAAATCAAAGGAGCTCTGCTTAAATTCAGTATTTGCAAGCAATCAACTTCCTTACCTGCCAACATCTGAAAGCTAAAAATAGTATGTAGCATTTCAGCTCTGTACATTTCAGAATTTTTTTCCTAGGAGTTTCCCTGGAATGAAGACTGAGATTTAACTAAGGGACATTAATATAAGAAAATAAGGAAATAGCATGAAGAAGCATTTTGTTGTAATTATTTGTTGTTGTTGTTTGATGGAAGAAAGATAAGGTTTAGTTTTTAAAATTCTGCTGTAGTTCATGTTACTTTGAGTTTTTGAAAGCAAGGGGGGAGAAAGTGGCATTGTGTTACATTACTGAAGTAGTGAGAACGTTCTTGAAGAGGTACACCTGTTTTCTATAAATTTGAAGAGATTTCAGTAGTACAAATGTTCAAGGGAAAAACATTCACTGGAATGGACAAGTTTTTTTTTTTTAAGAAATTGATCACCATTTTTCACTGTAATGCTAAATACTCACTTGGGACTCTTCACCTGTGAATGCTGGCTGTTATTAAAATGCAAGTTCATTTTTGTACTTTTAAAAATTGCAGATATACTTATTGAAGAAGAAAATAGGGCATTATTTTTAGTGTTCGTCGGAGATGCAAAAGCTAATGTAGTATTTTGAAAGTTTCATTTGATTGCATTCAACAGTCAGGTTTAATAGGAATATGTTCCAGAGAAGGTGATGTTTTATGCAGATTATCAATGTGTGCTATTCAAATAGATTCACCATCAGTTGCCTTTACTTGTTGGTACTTATCCACAATAAACACAGAAAAACTGTTTAGAGTTACAAGCTATGTGATACAGAGAATTAGTACAGGATGCTAAATAAATGAGGATGAAATCCAGAACTGAAGACAGTAGAAGGATGCTTTGGAAATGTATTTTAGATATTAATACCCAAAGGAAGATACAGACCCACGTTCAAATGGATGTACTAGCATTGCTAAAATGTGTAAAAGTGAGAACATTACATAAATATTTGTTTGTATATAGGGAAAGTACATTTGAATTCTTTGAACACAAAGAAGTTGTTTCCCATTTTGATAGTAACCAAATAAAACTTTAACCAACTCTTGCTTTAGGTAAGTATTTAAAATGAAATAGGCCTCACTTACTTGTGCAGAAGAAGACTAAAAGACTTGGCTGTGGAAGTCTCCCGTCAGCTGATTCCTTTACCCTTTTTCTTTTTTCTTTCTATGTTGTTTCCTCTTCCTTTCTATGTTGGAGTATTAGGAAAATTCAGTAAAGATACATGACTTCTCATGTAGTGCTAGCATTCCAAACGGGCACTTGGATCACCCAAGAGGCCGTTGGGTCCATGAAGTTGGCATTCATCCTGGGTGTTTGTAGAGCAGAGTTTGAAAACAGATGGAGGAAAGATACAATTCTTAGGGCATTACATTTTTAAAGCTTGCTGAAAGGTCACTGATAAAGGTGCTGATAGTATTTCCCATATAATGGTTGCAACAAGTCAACTCTTTCTCACTCATCAGATGTATGTAGCACCAATCATAACTCCTTAGTTATGTAACTCAGCTAATTATGATAACTGGCTAAGTAACTGATAACTGGTTATCATGACTGGCTACTTATGGAGAGTGTATAAAACTGTGCTTCCAGGCTCCTCCAGGCTAAAACAGTAAAATTTCTAGCCTCCAAGCAGCAAATGCATAATGGTTTGACTGAAGAATCTGTATGAAATACCAAATTATCCCCCAGGTGCCTCCATCTAACAAAAGGGTATGGAACAAGGTATCTAGTGGTTACCTCTGTTCACTCTTCTGCTTTAGGGGCATCTAACATTTATTTTCTTAATGCTCCGTTCTCTTCTGGTATTCCTGACAAATATTTTGGTCCTTTAATAACCTGTGGCATAAATAAATTACAGTAGCAGTGACGGTGAGCATAAGTGGATAACCTAGTACAAAATAAAAGTTTCTTGTCTTGGTCCGCATCACAGAAGAAAAAGAATAAACTTCCTATCTGTTCTTGAGTAAGTCAAGTCCTCCTAGAATGTAAGAGAGAGTATTTCACACTGGTGTAATCTTGGCAGGATCTTTTCTCTCTGCTGTTTTTGGAATGTACACATGATACTGTATATATCAGAATATTATCTGGATAATCTTGGTAATTCACTGAATTGAACAAAAGATGTGAGTTGCTGCTTCCCAGAAATACTGATTGCTTTTCAGTTTTCAGGTAGGAAAAGTATTACTTCTCATAAAGCATGCTGGAACCGTTGATCGGTCACTCAATGTGATGAATTTGTGTGGCAAATTGTACAGAGCTTCTTACTTTTTGAGCAGCTCACAGATTTGAGGCTCCATTAATAACATGGCTAGATGATGTCAGTGTTCTGGACCCAGGTCACCCTTTGGCCGTTCTGGCTTTAGACCAAGGCATGGTGCAGTGTACAGATGGCTCATTAGGTGATTCTCTTTGAAACACAAAGTCTCAGTATTTGTGCTATTGGCCAGCTCTGGAAATTTTCATAAAGCTTTCAGCATTGGAGGCTGTTTGGATTATAGTTAACGGGAAGACATCTGTAGTTATTCCACCTGAATTTTCCTAGAGAGCTGAGAAGAAATCTTCATTTTGTGTTTGGAAAGATCTCACTCTAGTAATTGTAGAAGCTGAACTGAGTGGCAAAGAATGAAGTTGTAGAGAACATTGTACAGCATGCTAGATAAAAATGCCATGCAGTGCTTTAGATTTTACATCATATACCCTATGTAAAGGGGGTGATACTCCCTAAATAAAGGGAGTGAATTCCATTTAAAAAAGAAAAAAAAGAAAAGCAAAATATGGTACAGAGCAGAACTGCAAAATAATGATCCCATTCTATGCACAAGAAAGATGCAGAGCTCTTGGAATGGGTCCAGAGGAGGGCCGCTAACGTGATCAGAGGGCTGGAGCATTTCTCCTATGAAGAAAGGTTGAGGGAACTAGGCTTGTTTAGCTTGGAAAAGAGAAGGCTCTGGGACCTCATTGTGGCCTTTCAGTACTTGAAGGGAGCATATAAACAGGAGGGGGAACAACTGTTTATATGGGTTGATAGCGATAGGACAAGGGAGAATGGTTTTGAACTAAGACATGGGAGTTTCAGGTTAGATATTAGGAGGAAGTTTTTCACTCAGAGGGTGGTGATGCACTGGAACAGTTTGCCCAGAAAGGCTGTGGATGCCCCATCCCTGGAGGCGTTCAAGGCGAGGCTGGATGTGGCTCTGGGCAGCCTGGTCTAGTGGCTGGCAACCCTGCCCATGGCAGGGGTGTTGAAACTAGATGATCTTTGAGGTCCTTTTCAACCCCGGCTATTCTATGACTCTATGCCTGTGAAATTTCTAGTTGTGAAATGTCTGTGAATGTGGCAGAAGATGTCAGTGGTCATCAGAAACATAAGAACTCAGTTTAGCTACTAGCCACACTGTAGTAGAATTGAAGAAACACTAACATAGAAGAATATTGTTTCTTTACATCTATCTCAAATTGGAAATCTGTTCTTAAGAAAATACAGTGTGGGTACTGAGCCCTTAGAGTTTTTGGCTCTCTAAAAGGTTAGCCAAGGGGAAGCAACTATGAAATAATACCCTTTCTCCCAGTGCTAGCACAGGACATTAATGCTGGGGTTGGTTCCAAGTATTCTGAAATAAATATTGATTTGGTCACTTGAAAAATGATCTGTGCTTTTTCCCTGAATATAGCCACACTGAAGCACCAAGTTTTGTACCCGGAGTCTTCTGTGGCACAGGGCCAAATTTCCTTAGGGCTGACCTCACTGCATGTGACTGCTCCCAGGCTATGGGCTCCTGTGGCACTTGGAAAGGAGCAGAAAGCCTGAGGCACTGTGAGTTGCGTGTTGCTTAAAGGGCAGCTGGGAGAGCCTCTGCAGAACAGCAGCACAACACCAAAGAAAATGTTTGGAAAAACATCTCTCTGCCACATTTATGAAGATTTCAGAGTGGAACACAATTATGAAGCAGCTTAGTAGGCTTTGTGCAGTGTTTCCTAAAGCACACACATATGTGATATTTAAGATATTATTGGTTTAAAATGAGCCCTAGGGCTTTTCTGTCAGGACTTAAATGGCACATGAGTTGGCTGAAGCTTTCCTTCCCTTTAAATCACACCTATGACTGTGCAGGAGAGAAAGCCAGTGGCTCTGCTAGATGTGTTTAATAAGCACATTGTCAGTGAAGCCTTTCTCATGGTGTCCTTTGGACGTTTTGTCCATAGTATAATTGTCCATAGTATAATTTTCAAATATGTATTTTTACATGTGAGTAAATCAGTAGTACTGAACTTTGTGGACTGAATTTGTGTATAGAGCTGACTTTTGGTAATAGTTTGGGCAAAAATACATAGGTTGTTCCAAAAATAATGTGTCCTATTTATTTCCATGAAAATTACAAGAGAGAAAGTTATCAGCTACAAAACACTATTTTTCAGTATTTTTCAGCATAGTCACTTCTACTAGCTATGCATTTTTGGCAGTGATGAACAAGAGCCTTCATGTGCACTCAGAAATCTACATGGCCATCTTCAATGTAGCTTGTCTTTCGTTTTGCTGTCACCACTGCGGAAATGCATCACTCACTGTGTTCACATCCACTGGTTGGTCTCCGTAAATGTTCAGCAAACATAGATGAATGTCAGTGGGTGCTATTTTTTCACATGGAGGAGTTCAGTTCCACACCTTTGCTTCATCTCCACCTCCATGTCTGATACTATGTTGTCAGACTGCCCCTGTGCTGCCATCTGTCACATGGCAACAAAATATAATGAAATATTGGTGGGAAGGTTCAACCTCTACTGCCATACCACAAACATCTGCCTCTGACATTATGGTCCAACATAGTATAATAGGAGGCATTACCTTTGGAGCAGCCCTCATACTAATCTGAATAGTTAGTCAAAGTGTTGATAGATAGCATGAAAGAGGGAAAAGATCCCAAATTGGATGTCATTGTTTTTTTTTCATTCTTTAAATATGACCTTGTTGTAGAGGTTTAGATTAAAAACAATGGTTTATTTTCTATTTGGCCTCATATTTTTTTACTCAACAGTTTCATCTGATAAGAGAGTTTAAAAAATATATATTTTGTGTACACTGATTTAATTCTTAGCTTGCATCTTCTCAGTATCAAGAGGGAAGGATTCTCACTGTATTAGAGGCTCCATTTTTCCATTGAGAATAACTTCAAGCTCGAGACAATTTTCTTTGAACAGTTATAATCAGTGATGTTTGGGGAGGAAAATAGGTAATAAAAATGTAGAAAGAGCACACTTAGTTTTCTTTCTCAAATAGTATTCTTGAGAAGAACATTTAACATCAGTAAAGACTACATTACAAATAGGAAGTAAAATAAATTACAAATATAAAAAGCCTTGAACTTTTTAATTTTGCTATGTGCTGTGCTTAAAGCATAAAATAAAACCAGTAATGTTCTCCTTTTCTAATTTTCTAATTCACTAAATTGCCATATGCTTTTCATTTGTGTTTACTTTGGCATCCTGAAGAATGAAGAGAATTAAATAATGCTGGAGACAAGCTTAATCGTTATCTTGTGTTCAAGCACATCGATGGTATATTTAAAATAGATGTGCAAGCCTTTTTTGTTCCTCGTAATATGGATATTATAAAAGAAGCTGAACACGATGATGAATTAGAGATGCTCTCAGCAAGGCTGTTTGAATTATTTTTAGGTAGAAGACATACTGTACACACAGGGACTCGGTTGAATATAATTAATTTGAAATGTTATCACTGTTGTGCTTGCAGCCCTATTGTCATTTTTTTTTGTTCTGCATCTTACTGGCTTCTATCACACCCCTCACTGTGAGATCTTTTCCTGTTTTGCACGTGTCCTGGTTGCTACCACCATATGGTACTTAGAATTTCAGTTGCTTTGCTCTGTTTACGGACCACTGTGCCTTGTCATATTTTTGCTGCTCACCCCGTAATGCCATCTGATACCTATCATCTGTTTAACACATTGGATGCCAAAAATATTCAGATTTTTTTTTTTCAAATGTATGTGTGAGAAAGGCTGTTTCAAAAAGCTGTTTTAATAAGCGTTGCTCCGAAGCAATTTCCTGTTAACTGTTGAACCAGTATGTACACCTCTCAACTTTCCAAACTTTGTCACAGGTGCAAGCTGCCTGAAATATGATATACTGCGGCTTTGAGGATGCTTTTTTCGCTTGTGTGCTTTGCAGTGTTAGCAACAGGCTGTGGTGTGTTTAAGCATCTTTTCCCACTGTGTGACTGTAACAAAAGCAATATTCTCAAGGCATAGCAGGGCCTATATGATTGCGCTATTTTTGAAACTGGTGTGATGGATAAAATCCATTATGATTTGTAAGTGCTGACATTAGTGATGACTGATGCTGTTTTAACCTAACATCTCTTGTGATACTGACACTCAAAAAAACCCCATCTTCGCCTACGATCACGATGTAATTAAATTTGGGGAGCAGGGGAACAGATAGCATGAAAATGCTATGATTGAAATTGGAGGTGGAAGAGCCTGTGACAGCTTTTGAGGTATTAGGCACAATGAATTTTTCATTCAGAGGAGGCTGAATTTTAAGATGCAAAAATCTTGACTTGCCAGGTGCTCATAAGCTTAAATTTTAGCACAGGTACTCATAAATCCATTTCCCATGGTTTCTTGATGGGAATGAGAAGTAACAGTGATTGTCTTTTGTGTACCTGTACCAAAGCTCTGTAATTCAGTGTTCGTCTTCTGTTGGTTTTCCTGGGTATTGCTGTGCATGTGGTTTTTCAGACTGACTTAATAGCCAGGAAGTATAAGTCCCTGTAAGGTAAGCTGACTGTAAATGGGAACAGATCACTGAGAGTTCAGCTGGTCCCACCTGATGTACAGTTCTTGGTCTGTATGGAGCTGAATTGTCTTTGCTATAGATAGCTTGGTGGACCA
Source organism: Aquila spilogaster (assembly GCA_024606505.1). Lineage (NCBI taxonomy): Eukaryota > Metazoa > Chordata > Aves > Accipitriformes > Accipitridae > Aquila > Aquila spilogaster. The sequence continues at coordinate 18,579 of JANHGO010002354.1, forward strand.
GGACAAATTCTTCCTGTGCTATGTGGTTAATCCAGTGAGGTGGTGGATATCCCATCCCTGGAGACATTCAAGGTCAGGCTGGCGGGGTTCCAAGCAACCTGATGTAGCTGTAGGCGTCCCTGTTTGTTGCAGGGGAGTTGGACTGGATGACATTTAAGGGTCTATTTCAACTCAAATGTTTCTGTAATTCTATGTTACTAATTATAATATTGTTCAGTTGGATAAATGGTCTTCTTTTATGTTCTCTGTTTCACATACAGTACTTCATTCCTTAGCGTTTTTATTGTAAACTCCCCCCCTCCCGACCAGTTTCCTTCTGTCTTCTTGCACTTTGTTTCATATTATTTGCAGATATTCTCCATGTTGTGGCTGGTTGGTTACCATGTGATAACCGTCGTTAGAAAAAAGTGTGTCCATCAGCATATTGTGTGATTCAATAAATTAAACTAGTAAATTAAAGAGAACACCATTTCTTTGTTTATGACTTCTCCTTTCCTTCACTCTAAAAAGAGATTAGGTTTTGTTTATTCACAGAAATGTGATTTCAGTGAAGTTTAGCTTAAATAAATGATGTTCATATTACTTAACAAAATTAAGCCAATGTTTTTGAAGAGAAAATATATGGTTCCTTACACATTGACTTAATGTATTTCAAGGGATGTTATCTGACTGAGACACTTCACAAAACATGATTTTATGGGAACAATTTCCTATGGGGCCTGGAGACTACTGCTCCGAACACCAGCATGTTCTACTGTCAGGGACGGAGTGGCATTAAGGCAGTGCTTTGCTATCACATGTTGGCACAGGTCAGCTTGTTCTGCAGAAGTGTTTTGTGTATCTTTTTTACAATGTGTGGAGGAGAGCATGGTGCTGAGTAAGATTTATCAGTGTTTAGGTAAATGAGGAAAGCGAAGATGTTGTGTAGTTGATAAGGGAAAATATGAATCCAGTTCCTGAAATATTCTGCTTTTTATTGCACATTATAAAAGTAGAGGTGCTTTTTAGCTGATAGATCAATAAAAAAAAAAGTAAAGCTAAAACCCACCCAGGATTAGGTAGTAGTTTTTGATCTATTTTTAAACTAGTCATATTCTGTTGGTATTTACATTTATTCTTTCCCCATGCCGTGACTTTGCACTCATTCTCTGTACTATAGATCATTGCCTGCTCACCAACTACGTAGTGTTCTCCATTCTCAAGCAGGTTGATGTGCACTTACTTTATGAACAATGTTGAAACATGTTGCCATGAGAAAATCCAGAGGGGTTGATTTGGCTGGGAAGGTAAATATCTGGTTTCTTCCTGCATCTTGATGAAAATTTTTTTTCTTGGAACAAATGTGTATGAAAATTAGTTGTAAACTTGCAAATGCAGTTGAAACACTCCCTTCTTCCTCTCAGTTTTCTTTTTTTTCTTTTTTTTTCCTTCACCTTCAACTCCCAAGATAGTTTTCCCAGCGTCGTGGTGGTATTTAGCTCCACCGTGTTGAGCAAGTTTTATAGTGTTCTGTTCGATCCTACTTCTTTAGGTCCTATTATGAGTGGAGAACCAACAGCAGCCTGTTGGATCTGCCATGGAGGAGTAAAAGAACAAGACAAGTGAGCAGAGACACACCTCCTCTGCATGACACCATTGCACGTACCTTTTAATATTTGTTACGTGTTGTTCTAGCAAAGCACTGAATTGACTGTGTTAGGGCACAGGAGTCCTCCAGCTTGAGAAGCCTGCAGTAGTGAGATGAAAGAGAAGCCTGACCCATGGGACCAATGATGAGTAAGTGAAGTTCAAGTAATTGCTGGAAGGGCAGGCACTATAGTTAAAATGGGATCATAAAAGAAGTACAGGGGTTGAACATTTAACAAATGCAGTGTGTTTTCTGCAGTGCAGTACTGAGTCAGCCCTAAGGCGCAAAGGCAGTCAGCTTTTTAGACTCATGTTTGACTCTGATTCAGGAGACCAAGGATGATGTGTGTTGTACCAGGACTTGTCATTTAACAAAAGAAAGTTTTGTTGAATTTGATGTTCAGAAATGAGCCAAGAGGACTATGGTTGTTGCTTGCAGTGTTTAAAATATGCTGTTAGTTGGGAATGTTTATGGATAAGATAATATGTTGGTGTAGAACTAGTTGCAAACTCGTTAACCTGATGAGACGACTTATTATATTAAGCAAGGTAAGTTTACCTTGTTTCACTGAATACAGACAGTGTAATTATTCATTGTCCATTTAATTACAAATTTCACTTGGATAATACTAATAAGTTGATAGGTTGGTGAAACTGTATCCTTTTCCTGCCCATAGGAGATAGAGAGCAGGCAGCTTCTTGCAGCGTTTCCAGCTCACCATCATATTTCTGTTATTTTAACTGATTGACATTTTTAAGTCTTAAAGGAGGACTTTTGAAGGACTTGAAGAGCTTTGTCTGAAACCTGGTCTCATGGTCTGTCTGAAGTAGTGGACTTCTGCTGCTGCTTCTTTACTGTTGAGACTTAACAATTTTCTCTTCAAAAAAGTCCCAACCCTTCTCATGCTACTGAATCACCTTAAGTTTTGAACCAGAAGTTTTTTTGCATGCGGTCACCATTAAGCACAGGAGCTGTACTCTCGTTTCAGTTAGTGGAAATAGCCATGTGAGAAAAATAAAACATCTTTTTAGCAACAGAATTGTTTTTTGTATTATTATGAAATCTCAACTTAAAATGTATTAATTTCATTTAAAAAAAAAGTTGATTTAAATTCTTTTGTGTAAAAGCTGTGAGATATAAGAACATATGTTTTTAAACAAAGAAGGTTAATCACTAACTGTTTTTTCCATGGAATACATTGATTTCTTCTTTACTAATATCTGAGCATATGAGTGCTTTTTAATACAAGACTTGCACAGTTTCTTTCTGAATTCCTCATCAATATCTGTTTTAGCACCATTGAGTGTTGTTTGCTTGGTTAGCAGGTTTCTCTTGTATACCACAGCAAGGGTACGGTCATTTGGGGGGAACCGTGGGAAGCCAGAATGCAAATTCCTTATTGTAGATATTGCACATTTCTGACTCACAGTTGTGGAAGGAGGAAGTCTGCTTGTGGGCTGAGATTATTTTTAAAAAACAAATAGGGGTATATAAAGTTTACCAGTAACCTGGTATGCTTCCAGGAAGCTGTAAAATGATATTTTTTACTGGTTATTTAAGGAGATCTTTTATATACCCGTAGAAGACCTGCACTTGGTGAAGTTTTAGTTTGAAAGTTGCTTTGTGAAATTGCTGCTGGTGAAAAAGCCCCTGTGCTAAAGCCACCTGCTCTGGTGAGGGAGCCACAGCCCACGCTGCTTTGCCAAGGAGCCTCTGCTTGACGTGATGGGGAACTTGGTGAGATGTTCTTGTTTTAGCCTTTATGGTCCTGTTATGGTGCTGCTATTCCTGACAGTGATTATAAGAGATTATGTGACGGAACCGGAATTGAGATCTAATATGACTTGTTAGCTGTGAACAGCTCTTATTTCCCACTATAGCGGCCAGGTTTGAACTCCAGTGTGTGGTCTTTGAGTGAAGCATTTCTCTTGGATGAGTCTGAACTCATAGTGAAATGCTTTGTGAGTACACTGCTCTTGGTTTCTAGGATTTTGTGCATATAGGAAAATATCATTGAAAACGTTTTACCCGTTGTGTACGTGGGGAGAACTGTAAGCGTATTGCCTGAAGGCTCAGGAACAAAAAGGATCACAAAATGATTAAAAAGAAATACAAAAACTAACTTCATGAATTTCTGAATAATGTTGGGGGATCATATTACCATATTGCCTGGAAGTGCTTATCATGGACTATAATCCTTCTGAGCGAGGGCTTTTACAGACATAGGGAAAAAAAACAGTCTTTGCCACAGGTGCAGCCCACATTGTAAGAGTTAGACAGAAAACAAAACAGTATGAGCAGGCAGGGCAGCCCTTATTGCCTGGCCTGGTGAATGAAAGTTTTAACATACCAGTAATCTAATATTTTGTCAAGATCTTTGTAGGCATCAAGACCTACAGGGAGGATGATGGGATGGTTTTGATGATAAAACTTCCAAGTTAGAGGCAACAAGTGGGAAACCAACGAAGATTTCTTGCTTGAAGGTATAAAGGGGGGGGAAAGTGTCAGCTGAGCTGTCAGTTCTGAATAAAAAAACAGTAGATAAGGTGGAAATAGGTTGTGAAAGTCTTTGAAGGTGAAGATAAACCATTTATATTTTATGCAATAGAAAAGGAGATTCGTTGGAAGTGTGGAAAGAATGAGGTAAAATAAATTAAACTTTATTTGTTGCAGGATTGTTCTTAGTCTGTCATCAGGACAGGCTTGTACTGATGAGAAAAGGAATTGAGGGATGAGCTGATGATAGCTGAATATTTAATATGAATGGAGACAAAATTAGCTAAACTTACTTTAAATAAAAATTCAAAAGTTATCTCTGAGGCCTATACAGCATTTTGAGGTGAAAGTCTCAGTAGGTCTGAGTCTACTATAACACAACAGTTTGTGGTCCTGAATGGCAGGCAGGAAGGAGATGGTGGTGAAATTAACTGAAATCCCTGTTTCAGTGAATGGAGTTAGACATACAGGCCATCCACAGAGGAACTGGAAGTCAGACGGAAATTGGACAGAACAAGTTCAAGTTAGAGGGACAGACCTGTGAGTTACAAGCATGGCCAAACTTATGTTTGAACCAGCAAAACCAGGAAGGCAGAAGAGATGTCAGAGTGTGGAGGAGAAAGGACTGACGCCCAACAGGATTCAAGGTGTGATTGCTGGTGAAATGAGAAATATCATGGGTGGAAGGTGAAGATGAAGTTGAAAGGATAATTGAGTTGAAACAAAGTTGTGTGTTGTATTAGCAGAAGAGACTGAAGAAGCCTTCAGGCTAGGTAGAATATTGAGGAAAACTATTTTGTTATAGGATACATAACATAATATATGTAGTATATAATAATTATTATGATATGCAAAACGTGTGAGAAAAATGTATAGGAGGGAGAGATGAAACCTATGGGAAATGAGAGTAGGGAAGGAGAGAAGGTGGTAAGTGAAGTCGCAGAGAAGTGTGGGGTTTGACAGTAGATAAATGGCAAAGGGACTAGAAGCAGCAGATAGTGCTTATATTACATTTACACAAATAAGGCCTTTTTTTACTCTCAGATGAAGTGATTGATTAGGTTCTTACCTGTTTCACAGTTTACTCAAATCCATTCACATGTTGCTTGCCTTTGGCAAGTATATTTTACAGTCAAATGCTATACTCTGCTCTTAAAATGACAATTTGCACCGAATAAAAAAGTCCAGCAATAACAACATTAAGGAATATTGATAAAACGTCCAAAGTCATGAGTACAATATTTTGCAGTATGAATACATTTAACAGTTATTTGATCTTCACAAAGCAACCAAAATAGATACAACCCATGCTAAAAAGCAGCGCACCTCAAACATGCGAAACACCTGGACTTCAAATATGCTGATGCATTCATTTTGCTCTGTCCAGCACTGAGGAGTTGGAAGAGTTAGAATTATGAATTTAATGTTCAACCTAATTCTGTCCTACTTGTGCAGATAATGTAAGGGTATAAATTTTAGTAACAGATTTATATGTGATGTGATGATATATGATGTAACCAGAAGATTTATCTAGATTTCTTCACTGAACTTAAGCTGTTCTTCTAGTCAGCATTCCAGATTCATCCTAAACTACCTATTCCCTTAATTCAGACAATACAATATCTAGCATCTTGCTATGGTTGCCTGTCTTGTCTTTGTTGTTTGAAGTGTGTATTCCCTGAAGCCATCACAGGCTGACAGCTTTTCCTAGTTCAGATGCTGCTGATGCTTAAGGGAAAAGCTTGATGCCTTGCTGCTCACTCTGGGAACATCTGCATGAGGTGGGCATCAGAAATGAGGATCTGCAGCACAGGCACAGCAGTGAGAACCCGGTGACACCGAGGTAATCCCAGGGTTCCTGGAGCTGCCGAGCAGTGGTTTTCAGATCATAGCTTTGATACAGCTGCCTTAAGTTTGTCTGCAGATGTTTAGCTCTAGCAGATGCCTTCGTGGACATATTAAATAACTAGAAGTGCTACAACTCCTGGTATTTTGTGTAAATTTTCTTAAAGTTTTCATACTAGCATGTTAACGAAGAATTACTCTTTCGTATGTTTATTTCCGTAACTGAAGTTAATACGTAGAATCTGAGTTTGTACTCTTGAAGTATTTTTAATTTGCCTTAAAAAAGAATACAAAGAACAGAACTTTATAAAAGTCTCTTGGATGTCCTGTAAAAAAATTCTGTTCTCTGTTTACAAATGTGTATGAGTGAACACAAGCGTGCATGGTGAACAGGGGAAAGTAGTGCTTTTTGTTAAGCTCTTTTTTCATTTGTGCTATAGCCACTTACAGTTTCTTAGGTTATGCCACCTAGAAGGCAGCACTTCTAACAAGAACACACAAGAAAGAGTCATATTTTTATAATGTTAAATCAAAGGAGTGTACGATTCAGTCATTGGAATTGAACAGAGGGATTGAAAATGCAGTCTTTAGTGCCCTCTGTTGGATTTTTCAGAAAGTAAAACATGATTTCATACTACATTAAAATATAATTTCAAATGTAGCTGTGCATAAAGGTGACCCAAATCTTGGCATTTTTTAAAAAAAATCTGTGCAAACAGAGCATATGTACACAAGCAGACCGCTTTTTCACGTGTTAATCTTCAGTGTTTATGTGCAAATATTTCAGATAGATATATACTACAGGAATGTGAGAGTAAAGTAGCAAAGAAGTCATAACATTCTGCTAATCAGAAATGACATTCTTGGATGATAATTTTAAGATGTCCTTAGTGGAGATGGCTACAGCAGTGCAAGTATAAATCTTGGGCCAGCTCAAAAAAACCCCACCAAAAAATGATGACTTCTTTGATGTGCCACCTTCTGGTCAGTAAATACTGTAGATTATATCTCCATATCTGTTGTCTGTCCTACCAATCATATAAACATGTTATGGTGTGTCAGGTGGTTACTCACACAAGTGTCCATTAAGGCTTCTGTTTTTTAGTAGCCCGTAAATACACAAGTGAAGCTTTGCAGAATTGCCTACCAGTATTTTTTCAACTGTTTATTGTGTCAGTGTGAAATACTGTATTTTCAAATGAAAGTGTACATATGTGACATACGACCAAATTCTCTTGGTAAGAAAAATGGGAAACCTAAATATAGGTTTATGATCATATTGTAAAAGTTAGTAGTTTGTTTTTCACTGTAGGCATGAAAATTTCAGTTGGTTCTTGTCATGCATTATCATTGGTGGTATCAACAGCTGGTGTATTTGTGGTAAGGTATCAAGGGTGATGCTTACAAGTCCAGAAATGGTCAAGGTACTATGATATGCCTCACCAAACATCTCCACTAGAATTTTAGCAGCAGAAGATATTTTTTAGTTGTATGAGATGTGATGTGCCCAAAAATACACACTGATCTTTTTGATCGCACTCATGCATACCACCTGTATGAATGTGAAATACCATACAAACGAAAACTGAATTTAACTGTATTTGTTATGGTGTATGTTATAGAATGTAACTGGATGGGGATTTTAGTGTTGTGAAGGTGTTTTGTTGTTTTTTTTTAAAAAAGGAAAATTTATGTGAAACTTGTTCATACAAATTTATATGTGTTTTCAGTCATCAGTGTTAACTACTGCAATGGTTTCCAATATTGTTTTTTCTGTTCCTCCTCCCTCTTTGGAGGCTGATTGGGAGGGGAGACCTCTCCTTTTTGGCTGTACTATTGACCTCAGTAGTAGAACTATCGATGTTTTGGAGTGCATGATGAAAAATAGTATAAATACATGCATGTATTCCTCTTACATCATGGCCTGGTTGTTTGTCTTGTCAGAGGGGACTGAATAGATATTTGTTGCATGAGTTCCCCAAGCATTTACTTTATGTGCTGTTATTAAGACTTTAACATTTAGGTATTTGGCTACAATAAGGAATATTTAATAGACCTAAATTTTTCTTGCATCTGATGAAAATGTGCATTATAACTTATGGAACAACCTTGAAAAATATCCATCTGTATTTTAGCTCTTGCTGCTGGAAAAATGACAGATTTTGATGAACAAAATTCCTTTGATTTCCCCTACAGCTCATTCACCAAGGCACAGTAGCAGAGAAGCAGTTATTTACACAGCTCTGTTTAAATTAAGCGTAGTTCGAGGCCTGGAAGTCTGATAGCACCATGTCTCTGTGCATAGCCTGAATTAGCAACCTGAAAGCTTGGAGAGCGAAGCACATCTCTGATGGCCTCTTCATTTCAAACATCAGCCAATAGCACTTGAAGAACCTTGTGTGCTGGCTCCTGAAATTTGCAGCTGTTGTCTTCAGTTCCATTCCTGTCGTAGAAGAAATGTTAGGATTTTTCCAGTAACACAGAATGTGTATGTGGAAGATAAGCAGACGTTTTTGAAACTGTATATGTGAAAAGGCTGGTTGTACACTGATGCAGAAAGTAAGAAATTTATAAGTAATACGTATTTAGAAATAAATCTCTCAGTTAAATTTTGCTTAGTTGCCAGTAATTTCATCTACCCCTTGGTACACAGAGAAGGGTAAAACATTATATTAATGTGCTTTTTAAGCTTCACACGAGATTGACAAAAAATCAGATATACACTGTGTAATTGGAAAAAAGCAGGAACGGGTGCACTGCTTTCTGTTCCCTTTTCCACATTAAAAATCAGAGCTTTAAATCTTGCTGTAGTGGAGAACAGAATTTAGTTTCCATGGTTCCACTTTTCAATAATGTGTTTTTATATAAAGAGAAATTTAATTACAGACCTCCCCATTATTTAAATGTATTCCTTAAGCTGGTTATGATAGTCATTCCTGAATGTTTTAGTTGTTTTTATGCATTCTAAGTGATCAGCTGTGTAAAATAAGTTAAATCATATGTGTAATCCAATAATGTGGCCAAAAGTATTAAGTTTCTCCAGTATTTTTCCTAATTCTATTGACCTACTTTCCTCATCTTACTCATCCCTGCAAAGGTTTTTTAAGGAGGCTAGTAAGAAATAAAAATAAGACAAAAAATCCCTTTGCTACTCCTGCCAAGTTTTTCATTAGCATAAAGCACTAAGTGTAGTACATCATCTTCGGACTGAGGGAGAATAAAATATTTGGATTCTTAGCTTTCCCTTTAACTATTGCTGTATCAATAGAATGCGTCCGTATAAGGTCATTATTCTTAAGTGTGAAAATTGGTACAAGCAGTAATATTCATATCCAAATTGAATGTATATTTTACTGTGATTTCTGATAGTTAATTATCATTTTCTAAGTATGAATGTCATCACAAAATAAAAATATCCACTTCACCAAAACAGTGTTTTATGTAAATAACACTGATTACTTATTTCTTTAGAAGTGAAAACAGTGCCCTATTAAAAAAAAATAATCCTGTAGTAAAAGATAATTCTCTCACTAGCAATGCATTGGTCTCTGTGCTAATTAAGAGAATAAGTAGTTCAAAGCAAGTGGCAGAATTATCAAGATCTCTGTAGACAGCACACCTACTTTTACCATTTATGAAACCCAAGAATCCCTGTATCTATTAATAACCTATTAATTATTCACGCTTTTTTAATGTTATCTGTGGAGATGTAGATTTAAAGAAACCTGAAAAGGTGGACGAAGAGTCTGTAGGTGCCATACAGCATGATGAAAAACCTTAATTGTGTACGTGCCTTACTGTACTCACCCACTTGGTCTGCTTGAGGCCTTTGCTCAAGGTAATGAAAATAAAGGTCAGGAGTGGCGGTGCTCTCCTGGGGCACCTATGGAAAATTTTCTTTCTTGTTTGATTTTGCAAATTGTAAGGTAGTGAAATGAGCTGAAGTATGATACTGTTATGTAAGCTTCAGGGTGAGGTTTCACATGGCCACTGAGCTGATATAACAGCTTGTTTCTGGAAAAAAATAAAAATGGATGGTCTTTCTCTCCCTTGTCTTTTCTTTTTCTGACATCAGGAGCCCACAGCCTGTATTCCCATAAGGTCCCCAGTGGCATGCTCGAAGGGGAGTGACTCAGGAAGCTAAGCGAGGATTTACAAGTATTATGTTGTTGTTGTTTTAGGAGAATTTATTTTCTGTTGGTTTAGGTCTGTGGAATGGATCCGTGTCCCGCTGAGAGGGACCTGGTAAATGTCACAAGGAGCAACAATAACATGCCACCAGGAGAAGGAGAGCTGCCAGACTACCCTTGGTGGGAGGGTCTCAGCCTTTAGCTGGTTCCCTACCAAAACTTCATCTTTGCTGTAGTTATTCCATAGAAACCAATAGGAGAAGAAATTTTCCTCAGAGATAATATTATATAACTGTAAAATAGGTCTTCATACTGTAGTGATAAGAAAACTTTTATTGCTGATTACTTCGTATTATTATTCTTGAATTACAGAAAGGGAAACAAGGATAGAAGCATGAATGTGCTTGCCTTAATGAACTTAGAAGCTGAGTCTTTTGGCTAGCAGGACGGTTTAGCCAGTTGCTTGGCAAGTTGTCAGTGGTCCAGAGGAGGGGCATGATGATCAGAGGACTGGAGCATCTCCCTGATGGGGACAGGCTGAGAGAGATGGGCCTCTTTAGCCTGGAGAAGAGAAGGCTCTGAGGGGACCTCATAGCAGCCTTTCAGTACCTGAAGGGGGCCTACAGGAAAGCTGGGGAGGGAATTTTTATAACAACATGTAGTGACAGGATGAGGGGAAATGGCTTTAAACTGGAAGAGGGTAGATTTCGACTAGACATTAGGAAGAAATTCTTTACTGTGAGGGTGATGAGACATTGGAACAGGTTGCCCAGGGAAGCTGTGAATACTCCCTCCCTGGAAGCATTCAAGGCCAGGCTGGATGGGGCTTAGAGCAATGTGGTCTAGAGGGAAGTGTCCCTGCCTACAGCGGGGGGGTTGGAACTAGATGGTCTTAAAGGTTCCTTCCAACCCAAACCATTCTATAATTCATTCTGCGTGTTGTGTGGGGCAGCTGGAAGAGAAGTGCTGCTCCTTTGAACATCCCGCTTTATCTTAAAAATCTGTCTACTGGTTGATACTTCTGTAGCTAAGTTGAAAGGAATCTTTGTAATAAGGGACAGCAAACCTTGGTATCAGAGATCTCTATAATTAACGCTAACCAGGGAATACTACATATATATATATATTAATATTCTGATTTGATTTTGAAAATTGTTTTCAGATTCTTCTAGTGCTGGTGTGACTGTAATATGATTGTTGGAATCTTTAAGATATGTAAGCTAGTAATTTAGATTTTGAAAACAGAAGCATAGTGCTGTAAATGAAAGTTAAGTTTCTCTTTATTTTGATTTTGATCACACTTGCTGTATAAATAATGTTGGTTAAAAATCAATGCAGATATGCTCAGACATTTATGTTTAAACTTTTATCTTGCACAGAGTAGATGCTTTTAGGTAAATCTATGCATTTTGTGCCATCTGTATATGTTTTAATCAGCTTGTGGTCAAGTGATATGCCCACCAGCTTTGAAGTAAACGTAACAGGAATGTCTATTAATTTTTTTCCTTTACCAAATGTGGTGTGTATTTGATATGAGGTATAGTATTATTGTGAACATGCCAAGAATATTAAATTTAGTTATAAACTGAAAGAAAGACACAGTAGTGGTATTTCCTCCTATTCTTGCTATATAAACTTTTTTCTCATCTATGCAGGAGGTTGCATCAACAATT
>JANHGO010002355.1:0-30346 GCA_024606505.1 Aquila spilogaster
TGTTCTTGTCAGCACTGTAAAAACGAGTGGGTCAGGGATGGGTGGGGGGAGGGATGGATGAGTGGGTGGATGGATGGATGAGTGGACGGAGAGAAGGAGGGATGGATGGAGGGAGGGATGGAGGGAGGGATGGATGACTGGAGAGAGCCTAAAAATGGTCTTTTCTACAGAAGTAGCCTTGTGTGACTGCAGCTAGGTTAATTCAATTGCTTTGAGGCACTTGATTTTATTTGGATGCTTTTAAATGGGAAGTTTAAAATAATCAGTTAATCTAGCTACTCTTACTGTACAAAAGCTATCCTGTCTGGTAGAATCACTGGGCTCTGTGCTCCTGAAAGGCAAAGCTGCTGCAAAGAAGTGGTGGGGAAAGGAAGTTTCATACTGGTGAGTACTGGGTGGGGATATAGGGCCAAGTCAGTGGGTTCAGACAGAGGGCAGGAAGTTTTTCTGGCAGCTGAGTTGAGTGTGAAGCTGTTATAAAGCTAAGGGATTGAGGCTGGGTGTGCTGTAACAAATAGCACCAGGGAGGCAGTACACAGTTATTAGTTCTTAATGGTGATTAATGGCTCTAATAGCATTCTACCAACCCGCCTCTTTTGTTTTCTGCTGTGTCTTTCTGAGCCCTGAATATGCAGCAAAAACTCTGAAATAAAGACCACACTGCTTTGATATTTCAGCATTGTTACTGACAGCCATCAGCCCAGGCTTCCTGCCACTGTGAGCTCATGCACCAATGCTGCTTGCTTCTACACATGAGAGGGACGAGTGTTCGTCCTGCAGAGTCAGGCACTGCTCCCAGTCCCAAATCACATCCGCCCCTTTGATGTGTCCCCCTGCCCAGCAGGCACTGCAAGCCCAGGTGTACAAACCCATCCTTCCCCAATGATTCCTCCTCCTTCAGACACCCCGAAGCCCAGCACTTCCTCCCCAAAGCACACTTTAGTCTAATTTTATTGCACCTAGTGATATTGAACCTCCAGTCCTGGATGAATTCCCACGGTGTATCCCCATAGCAGCACAGTGACTGGGAAGTTGGAACCAGAGTAGCGTGGGAGCTTGTTTGCATCTGTGCAGCAGTGCTGCACATTAAACATCCACTGAAGAACCTGGAGATGATGTCAGCAGGTGGGAGATTGGTGCTCTGAAGACTGATGCCCACCTATCCCCCCTCTTGCCTGGTTAATTCCTGTTGCAGTCTGTTGGTTTTTTTTCCACAGTGTTGGTCACTCAATGGCTTCTCCTGAGCTGTATGAGCAATGTAAACACAGCCCCTAAAAATGACCCTCCCAAAGTCTGGCTGGGGCTCCCACAGGACTGCAGCCTCCTGCAGAAGAGGTTAACAGAAACCAGCTGCAGCCAGCAGCTCCTTGCCCATAACTCAAAGCTGTCTATGTCCTCCCCCAAAAAGCCATGCAGGTAAAGTGCAGTCTAATTGATTCTCTCCCCATCTCCTGCTTTGTTCCATGTTATTGATGGTAGCCTGCCCTCCCTGTGGGCGCAATCCAGTGAGGATAGCTATGCCCTTCACTCCATGGCAGAGATCATGAATCTTCTTAGAGGAGGAATGGGAAAGCCCTGGAGGACCATGAGCCCAAATGAGTCTCAAAGAAAAGTTCAGGACGTTTTGCAAAACCTCCTATAGCTTTGGAGTAACCTTAAAGCGATAGGATCAGACTGGGGTAGAATGCAAGTTTGGTGTGTGCAGGAGATACGGAGATTCTAAAGCACCCAAAAAAATGGGGAGTGAGACAAGCCCTTTTCCCTGTCATGCCCTCAAGAGTGAGCTCTTCAAAGACTCCCGTTAACACAGCCCAGGCAAGCTCTCATTGCTGTCTACCAGTGCTGACACCTCTGAGCCCCCATGACCTCCAGGCGGGCTCGGAACCTGTGGGACAACAGCACTGGTGCAAATGCCCCTGGGAGCCCTTCCCCCAGCAAAATCCACCTCCTGCTCTCCCCTAGCAAATTTGTGAAAGCCCTGGAGAGAAGAACAGCCAGTTCTGAAAGGATTATCTGCTGGGCTTAGCTTTCAATTGATGCTTCAGATCTAATGATGGGGCTATTTTTCAAAAGGGACATCCCACCCTCCCTAGGAGTAATGCAATTTGCTGGTACAACCTAATCACACAGTCCCTGATGGTGATGGATGGTGTTAATTACAGCATGCCCTCCAGGAGTCATGGCCCAGCCCAGGGAAGGGCCCACCAACCCACTGGGCAGGAAAATAAATGCTTCTTGCCACAAAGCTGAAGCCACTGGCATCAAGAAGTGTTGCCCTAAGAAGCTGTAGCAGCAGTATGCAGCCACTTTGGAAAACTTTTGTTTGCTGATAGAGCATTTTCTGTTGCAGCTTGGAGGTTTTCAGCAGGTCTTGCTCCCACAGGAGCCTGATAATGTGGTGGAACAGGCTGGAAGTCTGCAAAAGACTGCCATTTGTCACAGCTTTAAGGAAGTTCGTCCATCCTTGTGGCACCTTGCTATTAGGAAACTCTGAAATTGGGAGCTTTGAACGGCAGCATCTCACTTGAAGGACTCACCACAGATTTTCTCAATTTTGAAGTGTCTCCTCAAAGCTGAACTCCATCTGCCCCAGGTAAGAAAACCAACAGATCATCTTTTACCTCCAGGCTGTTAGCTGCCTCCAGCTGAAGTCCCAGCAGGCTGTAAGGAATCGCAGCCTCCCACCCAGCCCACAGATCCCACACGGCCAACCCTTGCCCCATCTGAGGTGTCTGATTGGACCCCTGACCCTTGCCAGCTCCTTGTCTGAGTGCTGTTCCCGGACTGAGAGCAGCTGCAGTCCCCAGTGTGCCCCAGCCCTTTCGGGAAGGATGCACGGACAGGCAGGATCCCCAGGCAGTGTGCATTTTATAGCAAACCATGCACAGAATTCTCTTGTATCTGGAGAAATTCAGCTTGTCCCAAGCCTTGTGCAAAACTGCCAAATTTCCTGCTGTAATGTGCCCCAGGTTTGGTATACACCCAAATAAGTGCCCTGACGAAAGGGAAGGAGAGCTCCAGCTGCTCCCAGAGACAGACCTTTGGAGTGGACTCTGAAAGCAGATGCAGTCAGTGAGGGTGTAACGTTCCCATATTAAGTGTGACTCCCCGGGCAGCTTTGGAAGCAGCCAGGTGATGGTGTTGGAGGCTTTTAAATGGTTTGCCCTGCTCTCCCAGGTGCATGCACATAGCCAAGGATGAGGAGGACTGCACACAGAGCATCCTGGTCCTGGAGGGGACCTGATCCTGTGTCCCATTCCTCTGGTGGGGGGAATGTGGGGTCCAAACAGCAAAAGGATGAGTGAGGAAGTGTACAACACGGGTTTCCCCGAGTGCTTTGCGGTGGGCTGTGCTGGTGTCCCGCTAGGTGGCACATCAGGACAGGCAGGGCTACCACCTGCGCCTCTGCCAGAGCTGCCTCCAGACCTTAGGGCTGTAAACCCGTCCCAGAGCAGCTCCAGCCTCTGCTTTCCCCAGGCGGAAAACAGCAAAGAGAAGACCTCCAAAGCCTTCATCCCCCGGGGTCCTTCCTGCTAGGGCTGTGCTGCCCTCCGCTTGCCTCAGTGTCCCCCTGTGCGGCTCTGTCCCATTGCCCCACAGCACAGCCCAGTGCCTGGCAGTGACAACGTGGAGCTCCGGGGTGAAGGTCCAGCTGCTGTCACTGCAGCTGGCGACAGGTGCCATCTGGGGTCCTGGTGTGGAGGAACTGACCAGCTGAGAGAAAGATGAATGTAACTCCTGAGAATAATAACCAAGTCACTGGAACATCAAGTTGTGAGGTCTCTATGGTCCATCCCTGTCTGCCTGGTGGGACATCAAGACAAGTCAAAAAGCCAAAGGACATGATAATGGTGCCAGGAATCGATCCTCCAGCTCTGGGGCCCCTCTGCTTCCTGCAGCCCAGGTAGTGCCTGGGTCTCCCTGGTGACGGATTAGGGGATTAGAGGGCTCAGGTGAACGGTGGGCACACGATTGGGTTTCTCCTGGAACGGCAACGTCTGGCCGTGCTGTGGGAAGCCACGTGCCTGGGATGGGAGGAATAGGACAGGGAAGGCTCAGTCCCACCACCGTGGCCATGAGTGGAGATGCTCAGGGTGAGCATCTGGGGCTGCGAAACCTGCCAGCATGTCTGCAGCTCCCGCCACCTTGCACAGCTCTCGTGGTCGTCTAATGTCCCCTAGTGTTTCCATGCTTGTCCTGCAGCCTGTGAGCTTTTACAGTTTGCTCTCATCTTTCTGCATCTCTCCTTTGCTCCTTTCTGTCCCTGAACATTTCCTTTGTTCTGCTCTCCCAGCTTTCCCCAGAGCAGTCCCAGAGCCGGCTGTGTTTCCCATCAGGACCTTCCCTCTGAGCCTTGCACTGCCTGGTCTCCCTGAACAATCCCACCAGGCCAAAAAGCCACCAATGCCACAGCAGCACCGAGACCACAGCATCTCTGTGCACTATTGCAATCTCAGTAATAGGAACTGGGATCACTTTTATCCCAAATTATCCAGCCATTGCAGCTCTGGGAAGGTCCCTTTCTCAACTCCTGTGTGACATCTGGTGAGGTATAGGAACAGACTGCCCAGGAGGTGGTTCAGTCACCATCCCTGGAGGTGTTTGAGGAAAGGGTCAATGTGGCACCAAGGGACATGATTTAGTGGGCATGGCAGGGATAGGTTGATGATCTTAGTAGTCTTTTCCAACCTTAATGATTCTACAATTCTATGACCTGTGAGGCCAATAGGGCAGGGAGTGGGACAACAGAATGTCCTGGTGGAGGCAGTACATGGTGGGAGATATACAACACAGTTCTATGAAAACACAAGGGCAGGAAGAGGAGCAATCAAGCAGGCTGGAGTGTGGAGAGGGAGATGGGGAGATTGCTCCCACCCGGTGGGAGCAGTGCAGTGTGTCGTGACAGTGGCCCTGAGTGCTTCCCTCCCAACCTCCTCCATCCTGAGGACTATAAACTCCACAAGTCTCCCTCTGATTCTCTATCACACAGCTGAAGCTGGGACAGAGCCATTAAAGTTAACTATTACCCAAAGTGAGTGTTTATTTGGGGTAATAGAGGCCCTGGGGAAAGTGAGGGAGGGGAGGAGGAAGGCTCTTGTTGCTTTTCTGCAAGATATGGCCAGCCCTGCAGCACCGGGGCAGCAGCCAGCCTGCCCTGAAGTGGTGCTTGAACAAGACGAATGCTTAAATAATGGTGGGCAAACAACTGCTGGGAGCTGGCTGGGAAAGCATGGGCCACCGCCAGCTGCTGAGCTACAGCCAGCCCTAGAACACAGTGATGGGGATCCCTTGGGGTTTCCCAGGATGGGGTCCCCACTCCTGCTCCCTGCAGGGCTGTCTTGTCCCACCATGACATCTCTCCAGCCATGTCCTGCCTCCACCAGGACATTCTGTTGTCCCGCTCCCTTCCCTGTTGGCCACGCAGGTCATAGAATCATAGAATCATTGAGGTTGGAAAAGACCTCTAAGATCATCCAGTCCAACCATCAACCCATCCCCATCATGCCCATTAATGCATGTCACTCAGTGATACATCAACCCTTGTCTTGGACACCTCCAGGGACAGTGACTCCACCACCTCCCTGGGCAGCCTGTGCCACTGCCTCACCACTCCTTCCGAGAAGTTTTTCCTAATATCCAGCCTGAACCTGAACCAGGTGAGTGGAGGATGCTGAGCCTCCACAGAGGCCATCTCCTGTCCCTGGGCTGTGTGAGACCAGTCCTGGCCCCGGGCAGAACTTTGCAATGCCCACCAGCAGCCACTTCTCTGCAGTCCTTTGCTGTCTGCAGAGATACCTGAAGAACCTGCCTGGCAGCTCTGTCTCTCTTAATTGTGTTTTCCCAAGTCAATGGATAACTTTACAGCCTGGGATGAGAAAACATCAAACAGCATAACCTTGGAAGAGCAGCTATCAACAGTAGGGCAGACGCTATGTTAGTGGCTGTGGGAGGACAATAAAGTACAGAACCAAACCCATTCTGAAAGTCACTGCCACAGCTTGTGGGGTCTTCTGTGGTGGTGATGGGGGCATCGGTGGAGTCTTCTTAGGTCTCCACTCTGTTGCCCATCTCTACTAAGCCCACCAGCCCCCTCCCATCACTTGCCTCTGACGCCAGGACAAGAAATGCACAGCACCACTGGGTGCTCCTGTGGTGTGCCGGCCCAGGTCTGGGTGCAGGTCCAGGGCTGCCTCCTGCCCAGTGCAGCTCAGCCAGGCAGCAGGACCCCTCCTCCAGACTCTCGCCTCTGCTTTTTGTTCCTCCTCCCCACCTTCTCCTTCCCTCCCTGTCCTTGACCAGCCACGATCTTGGCATTCCTGCAGCTTTACAGCCCCATAACCATGCAGTGGGACCGAGGCAAAGTTTTACAGTGGTGTTGCCTCATCTCCAGAGCACAAACAAGGCCAAGACAGCACCAGCCGCAGTGGAGAGGCTGCGGGGGGGGGGGGGGGGACAAAGGGGTCTGCGGGCATAGCAAAGGGCTTCTGGCAGAATGAAGCCCTTGTGTGCTGCCCAGCTCTCCTGAGACCCTCAGCAGGGATGAGCCTGATGGCAGCTGTGCCCCAGACTTGACAGCATTTGGAGAAAAGAGGGTCGTGGTTTGTTGTTTTTTCATTGCTGCTTTCTCCTCTCAGAGACAGACAGGAGCCGCTGGGCCTGCCCAGGGCCTTGCAAACCTCTCAGGGATGCCCAGCACAAAACAAGTCCCCATTGCCTGGTGGGGCTGCGCCATCCCAGGAGATCCCAGCCTGCCTTCAGGATGGCCTCACCAGCCCAATGATAACTGGCCCTGACATGGCGGCAGCGCCTTCTCAGGGCCTGCAGCTGTGGGCTGGAGCAGAGCATCACTACCCCTTGGGTCCAGCACCGGGACTGGGGGGAGGAAAAGGGACAGGATGGGGAGCAAGGGGTATGCAGCGTCATTCTGTGCTTCTCAGCGCCACAGTGGGGAAGGCCCCACTACTCATAGCTGCGTGATGGCCTCAATATGGTCCAGCCAGCCCTGTCCCTCAACACTGAGCATGAAAGAAATCCTTCTTGGCAGTGGGGTTACAGATGAACAAAGAGAGACAGCCATGGGTGGGCCTGAAAGGCTGTGGATGTTGGGGCTCCCATTCCACACAGAAACAACACCATCAAGAGCCATCAGGGCCAAGGCAGCCCCATCCACACTCTCCTCTGATGCCCTCTGCGGGGGTTTCTTCACCGCAGCTCTGTTGAGGAAGAACGCTCCGGTTTCACATGCAATAAACAGCCACCCTCTGTACTTTCATGATGTCATGTTTCTCATATTCTCAATGATCTCGCCCGGAACAGTTTGTCTCCGCAGCCAGAACAAAGTGCGGGACACAATGGTGGGCCAAAGGGCAAACTGAAGTGTGATGGGGGGAAGGAGGAGCTCAATGGGCATGTAATGCCTCACTACAGGAGCTGGGAAGGCACTTATCAAAGAGGAACAACATCCTGGTTCTGTCCATGCCAGCCAGCACGAGACCATACATCAAAACAAGTTCCTGCCAACACTTGTGGAGAAGGAGATGGCTTCAAGGAAGCAGGTTGGACCCACCAGCCCATCCATGACTGAATGGGACATCTGCAAAGCTTTTCACAGTCCCCAGACCTCCCTAGGGGCTCCAGGTGCCGTTCCACATCCTTCTAATGCCTCACTCCACAGAAGCACCCATCTCCTCTACAGCCCCAAACCACCTTCTCCGTGCCACAGGTCCCCTGTCCCATGGCCAACATTATCCCCTCCCTCTCCTACCCCAGCTATGACATTATTTGCAGGCAGAAGACTTCAGAAAGGTAAATCTTAGGCTGTTCAGAAGTTGAAGCCAACAGCAAACACTCACAGGTTCCTTCTACCCTTTGCCAGCTATGCAGTGAAGGAGCAGTTTCCAATTCCCATGAGATCTGGCATCAATCACGGCACAGAGAGCGGTGGCCAGCTCCTTCACATGCACTGCTTTCATTTCTGTCCAGCTAATGTGCAGAGAAGTGACAACAGAAGGTATGCGGGTTGGTGTCCTGCTCTCGCTGTCCCTAAACCAGGATAATCTGAGGGTGATAGTGAAGCCTGGAAACAAGAGAGGGAGGAGAAGAACTTGGAAAGAAAAACAGTGCCACACCTGGGGACTGCATAAAAGCCATGGGAGAAGGATGTCAGACAGCTCCTCAGCATCACAACAGAGTTCCAGTTGGGAGAACCTAGACACGTAATGAAAGAAGAGGATTTCTATGGAAAATCTGACTGAAATGCAAGTCCTATGGAAAGCAATAAGAAATTGTTGATTTAATGTGGAATAAGGCTCATGATCCCACAGGTGTAGTCAGGAGGCAAACACAAAGATGTTGGGTAAGACACACAAGGTCCAGAAACAGCTTTTATAGAGCTGTTTAGTTTAGCCTGTATATATACAGGGTTAATATATATGCGTGTGTGTGTATGCCTACAAATACCTATTTTTACTATATAAGTACTTGTAGACGTTTGTGCAGGTGCACACATGCAAAAGGCATGAGCTCAGCAGCGCTGGCCGAAGCGCAGCTGGCTGTTTGCATGTGTACAAACGTGTGTATACACACAGACTTACACCAAAGGGGATTTTGCCTGCCACCTCCCCAGCCCAGTACTTCCTCATCCCCCCTCACTCGTCTAACCCCTTGGGGAGGAAGATGCTCACATCCCTCAGGGCTGCTCCTTCTCCCCTTCCAGGGCAAAAGGTGGGAGAACTCCATGAGCCTCCACAGACAGCAAAAAGCCTCTCCTGCCCTCCTCCTTCTCTGCACAGCATTGCAACATCAGCTGGAGGAAGGGCTCAGCATTCCTCTGAAATGTCAGCCTAGGCCACGGAATTGCACTCACAACATTGCCCGGTACTGTGCGTTGTCGTCACACACCAGTCCTGCCCCGCTCGGATACCTGCTTTCCTAACCCAACCAAATAAAAAAGCCTTTTCTCCTTTTATTAAGCTCACAAAACCAACACACACACGCACACATGAGCAAAAGGCAAAGGCAACAGGAGCACTACTTCCAACGGGAGGGAAGAGAGACGCCATCTCCATGAGATAAAATTTTATTACAAAATATTAAGATAGATTAATAGTGGTAGGGGCTGTGTAACAAACAAAAAAGCATCACTGGAAAAAAAAATAAGCCTTCCACCCAACTTTTCCAGGTCCCAATTACTTTTTCTTGCTGTGCTCACTCTGGGCAGTGAACGATCACGTTCAGCCCGCACAGACACGCCAAGCGATGCAGTGCTTTCCTATTTACAGCCGTTCTGCTGCTATGATACAGGCTGCCAAAGCCGGGTTTGTTCTGTGCAAAGCACAGGAAACCTTTCAGAAGAGCCCCCCGGGCTCACAGACCTTCCCCAATGTCTCCTGTCTGCCCTGGGAAGGGACAGGGTACAGAGAGACCTTCCTCCAGCTCAGCTCCCTCTCTCTCCCCTGCTGCTGGCTTTGCTCCTTCAGCATCCCTCCCCTCCTGCCCCAGCTTCTTCTGGGGCTCACAAGCAAAGCTGCCTTCAGCCACCAAACACACAGCTGGAGACAGAAATAAAGGAATAAAAGCGGAGGTGTGCTCTGGTTTTGCTGGGGACTCTTGTAGTGCTGCCTTTGCATTAGTTAAACATTTGCGTGGCAGCATTTTGCATACAGACCAGAGGTGCAAAGATGGACTGGGGTGGGTTATTCATTATGACACTTCTTCCTCAGTCCCCCATCAAAATAATCTCAAATGCAACAAAAATATAGATGTGTGTCTATGTGAGGATGAGCAGATGCATTTTTTTTCTGTAGTGAAAAAAAAAATGAGATAATCAGGTAAATTACTCCCAATTCCCCAAAGATTTAAAGCTGCCTGTTGCCTGGATTGGCATTTGCTGTTTGTCAGCACGTGGGTTTTGGGCCCCAGAAGACAGAAATGGGGGCAGCTGGAGGTTTTCATCCCCAAAATAAACGGGGTGCAATGAAGTCCCTCTGGGAGGGTGACAGGTGAGAGGTGAGCCCACCATCAGCCCCATGGCACACGCGGTGAGCTGGTCAACCCTTTGCCCTGTAGTTTAACTCACATGTTTAGGAGGTTCAGCCCCTTTCTCCCTGACCCTGCCCTGAGGATCTCTGAAAGGAAGCAAGAGGAGAAACCAGCAGCATCCGCCCCAGCATGGTGGCTTCTACATCTTGTAGACAGCAGACCTCAACACACACAGCGACCCCACAGCCAACAGGGTGAAGCATGGATAAGCCCATTGGCCCCTGCACCCGCTGCTCCCCACTGAGCCGTGATGGAAGAACTAAAGAAAGGGCATGAGGATGTGGCCACAACCAGGGCTTGGTGGCCATGACTGCAGTTAGTGAAAGCTCGTCTGTGGGCCCGAAGATGCTGCAGTTCAGTTCCCAGTGAGGAGGTGCATCCATCCACATGTTCCTTAAATTTGTTCAAGGAAGAATGAAAGAGAAGCTGGGGTGGGGGGAAATCAATATTCTGTTGAACACACTGGGCCCATTATTTGTTCCTGATTTATTTATTACCTCCACGGCTGCCGGTTGAGCTGGCGTGGCCTGGTCCTTGTTCTGCCCACACCTAACCCCTGGTAGGCTTTGAAGGGGAGCCAACGTGCCCTATGCGTCATGGCACCTGAGGAAGTGGGGGGAGGCGCCTTGCAGAGCCTGGGGCGGGGAACCAGTGAGGTAGGTAACACGGTCACATTCTGAACAGCAGGATTTATCGGAATTTGTATGAAGACGCTTCTTTGGTTCTTTTTCCCCTTTCCTTTCTGTCTGAAGGTGGTGAAACAGCAACAGCGCAGACCCAGCGTGATGGGTGACATCTGGTTCCTCATGCATGTGGTCGAGGCTTGAGCAGAGCTTGCCTTTTGGAGAAAGGCATGGCATGTTCTGGGAAGCCAGAGCTCACAGGTGAGTTTCTTGCTGTCCCCAGGGTGGCTTCGAGACCCACCCTGCTCCCCTCAGAGTCATCTGGAGTCACATTTCATCTTGGAAGTAGAAATGCTACGGATGTAACCAGAAAATCTAGCCAAGCAGGGAAAATGCCCTGCGTTCAACAGGACACAGGTTCTGCATTGTCCCTTGTGTGAGTATTTCATACTTTCTTCCATGCCCCCACAGAGACCGAGGCTGTCAACCCAAGCAGCCATGGGCTGCACTTCTCCATGTCACCATTGCCAACCATGGCCATGAAATGGGGCAGTCCAAGAGGATTTCACAACTGGTGGGATACCCAGGTCCACCAGCCTTCCCACCCATCCTTTGACTCCCCAAAGGCACGACTTTGAGAGGGACAAAATGTCCCCAAGAGCTCAAGACACCAAGGAGAGCTGGTCCCAAGTGACAAACAAATAGCAGGTTTGCTGGAAGAAAGACGTTTGCCATCCAAGGCCCATCGCCCTAGTGCTGCAGGGAGCCTCGTGGCAAGATCAGTCTGTAATTATCATTCTTTTTTAATGGTATCTGTTTTAAAACCAGGAGTGGTGGGGGTGGGATTCACCTGCTGTCCTGCCAGTTGATCACAGCACGGGGTTGTTCCTATGTACAAGTGGAGGAGAGGTCCCCTCGAAGAAGAGTCCCAGCTGCCTTTGGAGACATAGCAATGGAGGTGGTCCCTAGTTCTGGTGCCGCTTCATGTGCAGGGCCAGGTGGTCAGAGCGAGAGAAGCAGCGGCCACAGGCCAGGCACTTGAAGGGCTTGGCACCTGTGTGCTTGCGGTAGTGCCGGGTCAGCTCGTCAGAGCGGGCGAAGCGCCAGTCACAGCCATCCCAGGTGCACTTGTAGGGCTTTTCACCTGCAGGGAAGAGCCACAGGTCACCATCAGAATGCAGGGGACAGCACAACCACCTGCCTGCCCGGCTTGCCCTGCACCCATCTTCTGCTCCTATACGGCCAAAAGGCACTTGGGGTTGCCCCACTGCAGGACCACAGCGATGATCACTAACAAAGGTCACTGCCATGGGAGGTCAGTACCTCAAGTCTGTTGGATATTGGAGCATTTCTGTGTACAAATCTTCCAGGGCTCTTTTTCTTTTAGACTAAAAAGCCAAGAATTGCTATTTTTGCTGTTAATGTGGGATAAGGGCACACCATGAGGAAGAAGGGGCTCCTCAGAGCCTCGCATCTTAGAAGCCACCACCCAGTTCTCCCAGCCCTGCGGTAGCTGGCTACACGCAGGACGTTGTGTTTTCCTAGGATCATCAGGCATGACATAATGCCTCCTCCCCCACACACACACCTATTCCCCAACCGAAATCAATGGCGTTGTGCAACCCCCTGCCAGCTGGGAACCGGGCTGGAGAAGCCCGTGCCCGCCAGCAGCTCCTGGCCACCGCACTGAACCCTGGCTGCAGCCCTCTCCCTGCTTGGGTGTGGTGCTCTCAAATATTAGCCCTCGCTCTTAACAGCCTGAACAAGCAGGCAGAGTTCAGGGAATGTGCTGACTTTCCCGACCTCAAATATTTACTGTTTCATTGGCCAATTGCTGAGCGCACCATCACGGCATGAAGGCACGCACGCACGCAGCGTGCATGCATGGGCATGTGCGCGGCGCTCCAGCACGCTCACCGGCAAACGGCCCGTTCCTCCCCCGGCCCCGCTGCCAGACGGGCTGCGGATTTGGCTGGGAAACAGAAAACACATGGCCACAGCAAAAGCAGCGGCCTCCAAAACACACCGGATCAAATACTCCAGGGTTGAATGCACAGAAGTGGACCTGGAGGAGATGGGGCACTAAGATGACGTCCCGCTCCCCAAGAAGCTCTGCACGGTGTGTTTTTTGATGGGGGTAAAGGCGGCAATTGCAGTCACACTTGATGGCAGGTCCAGGGGTCTGTCAGCAATCATGCTGGCATGCTAAGGTGAGATTTGCACTGTGCAACCACAGACATTGTCCCAGGCAGGTGACCTGGCTGGGTCAACCCCACCAAGGCCCTGTAGCTTCAAACAATACCAGGTTGAGCTCCAGAATGGAGGGAAAATGCTTTCCATTGTCCCATGAGCTGGCTCCATCTCCCAGGACAGCACGGCAGGGCAAGCTCAAACAAAGGGCCCGAGCTGGCATTCCCAGCCCCGGGGGGCGGGGAGCCGACTGGTTATATATTTAATCTCACAATGGCACCCAGGAAATGAATGGTGTCTCCAGGAGATGAATACAGCCCAGCCCATGGCAACGGACAAACCGCAAGAAAAGACCTGAGTAATGGTGTGCTCCCACGGGCTTAACCCCTCCTGGCAGACAGAACAGACCTCAAAAACTGAGCGCAGACACCCCGAGCTTGCCTGCATGTAGCCCTCAACTTTGGGTTCCCATTGTTTTGCCACCACCAGCAGCTGTCCTGGGGGCTCAGGTCACCTCCTGGGCCTCCTGCCCTTCCTCCTGCAGCAGGTGAGCTGGAAGAAGGCAACCAAGCTTGGGTTTCCTGCCTTGTTACTGGGAAACACGGAGAAATGACTGCACTTTATTGGGTTCAAAAACCACTCAAGTTTGCCTGGATACATCTTTATAGCGTGGTTTGTAGGGACAACGTGTGTCTCATATAGGCTGCGTCCCTACAAGCGGTGCTTCAAAAAGGAGAGGAAAAAGAGAATTAATTTTAGACACAGACCCCTCACATGGCCCCAAGCGCAGATCGCCATTGTGACAAAGGTTTATCAGTGCTGGGACAATGTCCTTCCTGCCCCTCGCTGCCACCCCTTCCGTGTCGCTCTCTGCCCAGAAATACTGCACCTCATGCACAAAGAAAATCTCCTGGCCAGCTTGTGGGAAGGGCTGATAAGGTGGAAAAGGAATGGAGCCAAGCACAAGAGCTGATTCCCAGCCTCAGGATGGGTTTTGTTCGTTGTTCATAAAAAAGAAAAGTGAACTCTGGGCCAGCTTAATTGCTTTCAGTAAAGATCAGCCCTCCTATAAAAGAGATTTATGAGGGCACTGATGGTTCCTGGACTACCTGGTGATCTGATAAAATTTCAGGTATAATAAATACCTTAATGAGGAGACCTGTGCTTGAATGCACAAGTGAGCTGGGTCTGCTGCAGGCCAGCTGGCTGTGGTGGGAGCACAGGGGCACGAGCCCTTGCCTTGCCTCAGCACCCTCACCCTACAGCCAGAGGACTGCCACCGGGCAGCAAGCAGTCTCACGGGAGAGATGAGTTCACCATGAGCCCAGAAAATCCAGCTTGGGAGCCATGGACACCTCTTCGGAGGTCAAAGATACGCACCACGTGCCAATAGGCAATTTTTCTGTTGGCTAGGCAGGATCTGGGCTGGCTAGGATTTGTGGGATCTGGAAGGAGGATCCTTCAGGCTGCACGTGACAGAGGACTGGGGACACCTCCTCCTCCCAGCCCACTAGGAGAGCCTCCTAGGAGTTCCCTCCATCCTGGACTATCCCTCCAGAAGGCAAGCAAGCTGCATAGAGTTGTCAGAAACCAGTGCAACCATTAGGTTTTTGTTACCATTAGCATCAATAGGCTGTCCTGACAGCTACCCCAGCTCAGGGCTGGCAGGGTCTGCTGGCAGGATGTGGTGCTCTTACCTGTGTGAGTCCTTTGGTGTGCCTTCAGGTGGGAGCTCTTGGTATACACTTTTGTGCAACCTGCGAAAACAGCAAAGACAACTTCCTGGTGAAAAAGGGGCCCTTGTTGCAACAAACCCAGAACATTCATGTTTGGGATTAGGGGCAAAGCGGGCCTTGAAAAGCACACTGAATAGCAGGATGCAAATAAGCCTGGACATCCCATTTTGCTTCAGCAATATCTAAAGACATTGCTTGTTCTCCAGGACAGACAAACACTGACAATTCTCCATCACTGCTACACAGCTGTGACACCCATAGGCACTGTGCTGGGAATAGCAGGGCATAAAGCCAAACCCCAGCTTTCAGAACTTCCCTGACCTTCCAGGCAGGATGGAAATATCAAATTCACCTCCACAAGCTGCCAGCTGCATGCTGCTGCTTGTCCTGCTGTGCTCCAGAGGTGACTGGTACCACCATGGCAAAGTGAGAGGGCAGGTGGGCTCTGCAACAGACCCAGCAGGCGTGATGAGGCCAGTCCTGGTTCCCACAAGGTACACACTGGGATGTTTTTCAGATTAGCACCAACAGGTTTCATCAGAGAAAGGCTCTCAGCAGAAACACTGTGATTTTGGCAAGAGTTTCAACAACAAACATCACCCAACGAATGACTGCCCATTCTTCCTTCCACTTAGGTCTGGAGAAGCTCCTCATGCTGCCTTTATGGCCCTGCTTCATTTTGTTTTGACGTGCATATTAAAATATAAATTTGAATTTTTATTACCTTTCTAAGCAACACAGTCATATTTTTTCTTTCCATGTTTCCACATCATCCAATAAAGTCTTGTGCTACTTCCCCCATCCACTTGCAAAGTACAGTTTATTTTCCCAACGCTGGCATTGCCACCAGTGCAACATCACACCTGCAGACACTGTTTGCCATCCTGCGGTGCCCACAGCAGCATCCCTCACCACTGGACTTTGCAGACATTAAGAGCAGTCATCATTCCAAGTGAGATGGACCCAAAAAGGCCTGAACTCTCAGGAAGATTTCACTGAAGGCCCCCAGCAATGCACTGTATTCCTCCTCCCACCAACAGTCTTTAAGCAGCTTTGGGTCAGAGCCCTCAGCACCACTGCTCATAAAGACTGGGGCATTACAGTTCCCAACTTCTGCTCCCCTTTGCTGGAGACATACCCCTGTGCTCAATCACAGCTTTCCAGCAGAGAGAGAGGACAGAGAGGCTGAGCACACCCCATGGAGCCCAGTTTAGCTAAAACTTTTGGGTTTTTCAGAATAAGATGTCTCTAAAAGAAAGTGTATTCACCCAACTGAAGGAGAAGCTAGTAATTCCGGGCTGGGTCTACCAGCTCCTGATCAGCAGGGACGCATGAAAGCCACCACATCCTCCCAGCGCCCAAGCTCCTAACGACGACAACCAAAATGACTGAACATCACTTTCAGTTCTGGCAGTTCCCTTTATTGGGATGGGCTATCTCAGGTTCCCCGTGGCTCACAACCCCACTGGCCAAGCAGGAGGGCAAACAGCCAGCTTGTGCAGAGGAAAGCCCACCTGGACATGACCTTGCCCTTCCTCTATCCCTTCTCAGCTCACAGCTTCCAAGAAAAGCTAACATCTGGCAAAAGGCTGAACACTCAATAGAGGGAATGCCTTGTGTTTTTTGGTTTTTTTTTTGCCATGGCACAGTCTGTGTCAGTCCCTGTCACAGTATTTGCTTGCAACGGGTGCTTCAGAAGGTTAAAGCCAACCTCTGCATTTCAGCTCCTCTCTGCACTTCTGCGCTGATGGAAACAAGGCTGAAATGGGCCAAGCTCTAAGCAGAAATGAGGTGAGCTAGTGCCTAGGGGTAAGAGACTGGGAAGCAAAACGATCTTTCTTCACCAGCTGCAGGACCCTGCTTGGCTCTTTTTGCTAAAGAAGAGGTTAGGGTTGAAGATTCCCCATTCCTTCTCTCCTGTACTCCTGAAGCAGCCAGTCTGGCTTGCAGGGGAGCTGTGCCTTGGTAATGCGTCCTGCAGGACATGACTCATGCTCTGATCAATCCTGACTGGAGCAGGGGAGCGGCCTCCATCCCAGAGCCATGGTCCCTCCACACCATCTCTGTCCGACCTCCCACAGCCATGAGCAGGAGGCAGAAAATTCAGCACAAGCTGCTAATTGCAAAAACATGGCCACAGCTTTCAGCTCAATGTCACAGAATCATCGAATCACCTAGATGCGGTACCTGAGCCCACTGATGGGTATGAGTCTCTTCCCTTTGCAAAGAAAGAGAGTTTGGGCACCATAAAGAGACTAAAAATGTTGCTTGTGGAAATCAGTAGATGGTTTGCCACCTCCCATGGGAGGATGGGAATGGAAAGTTAGACAGGAGGCATGGTTTCGTCCATGCAGAGTACAGTGGGCTCCTAAGGCAGTTGGCTTTTGGGAGCATCCCCAGACTCGGATAGCACTCTCTGCCTCTCAGAGCCAGGCTTGCTGCTGCCAGAGATGGAAAAGGGGAGAGAAAATGCATCAATGAGAGCAGGCAGGGCCAGCCTCTTCTACTCCCTTGGTGGTGGGGGGGACCTCGCTTCCCTGGGGCTTTCCACTCAGTGCCATGTCACCTTTCTTCACACAGAGTGATTCTCAGTCAACCCCCAAGCAGCCCACAGTCTCTCTGTGCCAAAAAGGGACCCCAAAACCAAGCCAAAAACAGTGAAAATACCTGGGTAATCACAATGGTGGATCCTCCTTTTCTCCAGCTCAGGGTTGTTGCGTCTGTTATATTTGAGGGTCTGCATGACAGTGTGCCCTTGGCAGAGGGTCCCAAGGCTGTTGGGGACTGGAGGGACCTGGGATGATTGGACCAACTTCAGTCCAAAAGTGGCTTCATAGGATGGTGGGGGAGAGATGGTGTTGATGAGCTCCGGTTGATTTTCTGGGCTGCCAGGCTGCGAGTTGGGGGGTGAAGGTGGCAGGTTCACCCCTGGCACAGCGTAGAACTGCCCTGAGATGTTGAAGTTTTCCTGTCCTTGCGAGACATGTGGGTACTGCTTAACTGGCCCTCCAGCCTGGACATGTCTGTGAAGCACACTGGACATGCCGTTACCTGTGGACATGGTGACACCACTGAGGCTGTTGATGGCTGTGGTGCTATTTGAGGAGGGTGTCAGGTTGGTAAGATCAGCACTGCCGTTGCCAAGAGGCATCTGGTAAAACTGGGCTTGCTGTGAACTGCTGGAGAGCGGGTTATCAGAAGGCATCTCCTGCTTGATGAAGATGTTGTTGACTGCCACTGACTGGGGCATGCTGAAGACACTGGTGAAGTCAGGCAGGGTCTGCGTGGAGCCTGACGTGGAAGAGCAGGGCTGGGAGAAGCTGGTGCCGGGCTCCGTCTTGATCTGCGTGAATGGTGTCATGGGTTTGGGGGACCGGTAAAGTCCAGTGCGTAAGTGCGTGGTGTCGGGCAGGATCACATTGATGTTCACACTGTAAGGCGTAGAAGTGGGTTTCTCCGTTGAGAAGAATTCATCTACCACTGAGGCGCTCTCCCGGCGGTATTTCTTGTCTGGTATCATGGGGATGGGTGGCATCTGGTTGGAGAGGTACTTATCCATTTCAGATCGTCCCTGTGGTGAAAAATACAGAGAACACAATGTGTGAAGAGCAAGTTTGATAGGAGTTCAACATTCAACAAGTCCTAGAGGAGAACCAGGAGTGCTACAAGAACAGCCCAGGTGTCAGGTGCTGCAGCGATCAGCTTCGATCTCTGGCTCCCAGGGATGAAGTCACCCTGTCCTCTGTCCCACTGCCCTCCTACCTATCTGCAGTGCTACCAAAGGCTGAGCAAGGCCAAAAATGCCCTCATGAAAGAAGTTCATCTTGATAATGATGAGGCTGGAGATACTCAAAACCCGCCTGGACGCTTTCCTGTGTAACCTACTCTGGGTAACTTGCTTTAGCAGAGTAGTTGAACTAGATGATCTCCAGAGGTCCCTTCCAATCCCTACAATTCTGTGATTCTGTGATTCAGCACAGATCTTTGGTCCCACAGATGACAGTGTCAAGTACTAGACAAAAAAGTCAAGTACTAGATAAAACATGGAGCTCTGCCCGAGACAGCCTGGATGTGTTTGGAGCAGCTCACCCTAGACATGCTGACTCTGGCCTGCTTTAAACTCAGCAGCCTGAGCATACTCATTTTACTCTACAGTGGACAATATTGAGAAGATTAATTGAGACAATTAATCAAGAGTAATTTTGGCTACAGCCCTAGAAACCTACGTGATGTTGGCACAAATTCCATGGACTATGAGCCTAAAATGGAAACTGCCAGGCATGCTGTTGCTGCCTTGTCTTGGTAAAATGACTCAGCCCTTGGCCAACCTCTGGTCGAGTTCTACAGCTCTGGATTGCCAGGATAACAGAACCTGTAGCTCAGTCACTGCTTGTCAGAGTTCATGCCTGATGCAGCATCCCACTGGATCCAAGCCCAATAATTCAGCAACCTGATGGAGCAACCCACTGGTAAACTCATCCCCTGGCATTTGATGACTCAACTTCTGCTCTTCGTGGTTAAAGACACAAGCACTAATGCTCTTCTATAAAGCTACAGCCTTTAATTATGTGGTTATCCCTGTGTCAAGCTGATTGCAAAGCCCTCATAGACTCATTGATATGTAGAGGAGCTGGCAAAACTGCAGGGCTTCCCTGGCAGAGCCTACAGTGCACTTGAGGAGTGCAAGCTGCTCCCATCCCACGCCCATTACGCTTGAGCTGAGGGCTGTGCAGCTCTGAACTATGCCACCGGGCCAAAGTCATCCCTGCTGTAAGTTCATTGCCTTTATCAAAGCTGGACAGGATCCAAGGTACTTTCCTCGCCCTTTCCAGTGAAACACATCACCTGTGCTTCCAGAGAATTCAAAGAGCCGTTGCATCTCTGCAAGCCACAGTGGCGATGCACAACTAAGCTGGCTTCCACCCAAACACAAGTACATGACACCAACACATCCTCTTCTGCATGGGTGGATGCTCAGCGCAGAGGACCCATCCTTGGGTGCTGTTCCAAAATCCTGGCCCCTTCTCTGCTCCCCCTGCAGCAGCCAGTCTGGGAGAGCCACACCACAGGCTGGGAGCTGAGCCCTGGGTGCTGCTTGTGTGCCCACCCTGGCACCAAACCGGACCCCTGGGGTGGGACCGGAGGCTCCAGATGCCATGCATACCTGAGCGATGAAATGGCCCCACTTGCTGCAGGAGCGAGGCAGGGGGAAGGCGCTGGATGCCTTTTACTTCTGCCCTTCCCTTATCTCTGGTATTTGAGTTTCTCACCTTCAGTTCCCAGGAAAGGTCTCCCCCCACACTCTAGTGGGTTCTTATGCAGCGGGTGGCCAGGCAGGTATATGCAGTGGAGAAAGGGCTCTAAGTTTGGATCCCAGACTGCGTTCTCACTCAGAGGTCATCCATCTGTCCACCTGCTGCCATTGCCTGCCCCTGCCCAGTGTCTCCCATCCCTCTCTCCTCACCTCTACCTGCAGATCAAGGTGTGCTTGGTCCCCCTCCACGGAGCCTCATAAATCCACTTCTGATCCTAGGCAGCCCCAGGGTCCTGGGGAAAGGGTGTGCTAGGGCCCAACCTCTCAGAAGAGCAAAGCAATCGTCTTTGATGGGACAGGGAAGACTTCCAGTCCTGTCCTTGGCTGCAGAATCACTGTGGGGGTGGAGTTCCCACCCAATGGAACCCAGAACATCACAATGGTCCTGGTGATGCTCTGGGACTCGCAGGACCCCAGGGGTGTCCTCAGAAGAGCCGCTTGATTTGTTTGTGGCCCAGGAAAACCTAGCAACACTAGGCAGCTCCTTGCTTGCTGGGCGTTGAGCAAATACTTAACACCAAGCCGTTCACCTAAGCACCTCCCACCCAACGCTCTACCCAAAAACCACCCTTCATTCCACAGCTGACACAAGAGCTGGGATGACTACATGCAGGGATGCCTTCCTGCCATGCCTGGGTGGGATCCAACTCAAGAATCCCAAATGCAGGTGTCTCTTCCTAGATGCTGCTTACATAGAGTTTCACAGTGGAGGAGACACCCAGATAGCTAGCACGGATGGAGACATCATAGGCAGGGGGAATGCAGTGGCAGGATCTCAAGGAGGGAGAGGGGAGATCACCACGACCTCACCACCTTGCTCTGAGTGGGCTGCTGGATGGCCTGCACTGGGGTGGGGGAATCTCTTACAGGTACCTCTTACAAACAGGGGCAGAAACAAGCAGAGGGAGGAAGGAGGAAAGCTCTTTACCTCGAGAGTGAGCGGCATCCGCTGTTCCATCCTCATGGGGTGCAGCTGTGGAACAGACAGGGCTATGTTAGTGGGAAGGTCTTCCCGAAGCCAGGCCACCTCCCACACCTCTCAAGTACATTCCACCCCCGCAGCCCCAGCCAGCACCCCCAGGACCTGCTGTACAGAGGCTGATGGAGGAACAAGCAGGGCTGCAGGGTCAATGAGTAGAAACCTGCCCACTAAACTGCTCTCTCCAGGACCCCATTTCCATTGGGGTTTCACCAGTGGTTCTCTTCAGAGGTTGCCCAGAGCTGGGGAGCCATCCCGAGCAGCTGGGAGAACCTCCATTTTCCTCCAGCCTGGAGGTGGGAACACAGCCACGATACCGCCCTCCCTCTATTCACCAACAGTGATGATTTTTGGCTTGCTTTCCTCTTCGGAATCACAGGCGAGGGGAGGAGGGGCAAACCCAGCTCCCAGCTCACGCAATCACACACTGTTTTTATGTCTTAATCCTCGCCAAGGGGTGGAGAGGGCCCTGACACTGTGTGTGCGGGATCAACAACAGCCTACAACCCACTTTCACTCCACACCCTTCTCCTGCAGCTGCTGCCGCCTCTCAGTGTGCCACGCTTCTCCTCCACCAGCGTGCACTCCAACCACGAGGTTTCTCCGGGATTGTGGTACAGCCTCATCTCCTCACCATAGGACGGTTCACACATTTAATAGGCTGGACCATCAGAGCAGCAAGGGATGGAAACCAGTCTAGGCTTCGCTCTCTCTCAAAGCAAATCAGCAAAACCAGCTCAGCCGACTGTTTTCCCACTTTTGCGGTGCACATATTCTGAGAGCTGCATCCTAATGGAAGATGTTTCTTGCAGGTTGATGATAGACCACAAAGCCACGTGGCCTTGATAGGACAGGTGCCAAAAGAGCTGGGGACGTGAGATCTGCCACCTCTGGAGAGCTGCTGGTCCCACGGGGCTGACTGGCAGCGTGGAGAGACGCTGCATGGTGAAGCCTCTGGGTCAGAGCTATAACGGTTTTTGGGGGTTTGCACCCCATCACCTGCAAGAAACAGCTTCAATATCACACGCACAGTTCGGCTCCTGGGAGGGCAGCTGAGGACTCTGTGGTGGCTCACGTGAGGAATGACCAGAAACGCTCAGTCTGTTCCCTCCTCCCCATCTGACAGCACAGGCAGAAAACTGACCATTTTCTTGCCTCTTTGAGAACTGAACCAATCACACAGTCATAGCGTTCAGTGCATCTCAGTACTGCAAGAGCCATCCCACCCTGGCTCTATGGAGAAAGACTACAGGGCCTTCTAGCTGAAGGCCCAGCAGCTCTTTGGAGGGCTCAGTGACCCCGTTTCCCTTACAGACATTAGTAATGCCATTGCTGCAGATGAGGATGAGACACAGGGTCAGGAGATGGACATGCCCCAGGCTTCACTGATGGCACTGACAACGGTGCCAGGAGTCATGGGTCACTAGCTCCTGCAAAAACTGAGCCAAGGGGAAGCACAGCCAAAGCAGACATCAACAAAACCTTCATGCTTTAGAGGCATCTCCTCCAAACCGGCATTCTTGGTTTGGCCAGGAAGGGAAGATCAATAAGAACAGTTTTCAGAGCAATAAAAATGTTGAATTCCTGTATTTTCCCCTCAAAGTCACAGTCTGATCATATAGGAGAGTCTTCTCAACCCACCAGCAGAAAGAAAGCAAAAACCCATGCAGGCAAAGGAAAGGGTTCCCCACTCTTCTCTCCTCCCAGTGATGCTCCTGTGGCAAGCAGACACTGACCCAAGCCCTCCCACTCTGCCTGCCACCGACTACCAGAAACCCTCCAGGAATCTCCTGCCTTGGAGGTCCCCACCCCTCACCTCAATGCCATCTGAGGCAGGCTGAGTAGTTATCAGGACACTGATCAACAAACACAGAGCCCCAGACAAACATTTCTTGGCAGGACACACAAAAACGGGAGCTTGAGCCAACCAGGCCATTTTGCCAGCAATTAACCATGAGCATCGTTAAAAAAGAGCGAGGCACAGCCAGCTGACGAGGCAGGAGGTGGGACGCGTCCTTCCCATGATTAAACGCTTTCTGACCTGAAGTTGATAAATAACAAACCGCCACAGAAACATCAAATGTGGTCACCACAGAGGAACAGGGAGAGAAATCGATGTTTGCTAAACAGGCGACGAGCTCGTGAAGTTGGCCGAGGGAGCAGCTGGGGGGGGTGGGGAAAGTAAGGAGTTTCTTCCTTTCTTGGCATCTTCCAGCCCTCCCGGCCACAGACCCCTCCTGCTGTGCAAAGTGGGGACCCTGAACCCCTTGCCCACTCCCCAGCTCGGGGGGTGCCTCCCCAGGCACTCATGGGACAACGGTGGCCAAGCCGTGGGATTACGTAGCGCAGTCTGTTTCTCCTGCCTGCACCTGCATGAAACTCCAGCCTCCAAGGGAATCGACAAACAATGGGGAGGATAATCATCAATCAAAAGCCATGGCAAGTACCTGGCAGTGCCCCTTTAAAGGGACACGTTATAAATAGACCGTATTTATATACAGATTTGGTTCAATATCAGCATTTATTGTCTCCCTAGTTAAATATTGACTTGGGTAAATATTTGTTTCTCTGATCATTTGGTTTTGATATTGACCTCGATCAACGTTATTTTCTGTTTGTTCCTCAAGTCTTCTGGAACTCTCTGCAAAACAGGATTAGTAGAGAAAGCCCCGGGACTCTTCCTTTCAAGTGCACGGGGCCAAACGCCGAGCTGCTGCAAACAGCCCAGCATGACTGCAGGCAGCAAAGCCAAACCCTGCTCTTAGGCAGGTGGGTGCCACAGGTGGGCTCCTGTGATTGCTCCATCCCAAAAAGGTGAGGAGCAACTCCGAGTGGCTAGCGCTGCTCCCAAAGCATTCAGTATTAGGTGAAATGGGGCAAGATTCGTCTTCATGAGCTTGGGCCACCTGGAAAGCAAGCATCTAAGCTGAAGTCTCTGTGCAAGCTCGCTCTGGAGCCCATGGAGACAGCGGGCAGAGGTGATCTGCCCCACCAGCTTCCTATTTTGAAATTTTCACACCTTTCCATTTGCAAGAGCACCTCTGAGAGCAGGACGAGGCCACAGGGATGCACCCTTTTCCCAGGTTTTGGAGCTCATGGATGTCACGGGAGCTGAGCCACGCTGCTTTGGAGGGTTATTCCGGAGCTCTGTTCTGCCCTTGCAGTTGAACTACCTGAGTTAATTATCACCTCTTGGAACCGAGGGATTTTCTTAAGCCCAAGATTTGCCATCGAGGCAGATGTGGCCAGATGGCCTCCGGCTGAGCCAATAGGCAGCAGTGTTTCCAGCAGGCTTGCTGACTCTGTTTGCTATTCCTTTCCTCCAACGGCTGATAAGGACTCGCTGAAAGGCAGTCTACCTTGGTTATTTATCACAGAAACCATGCCACCACAGCCAGTGATCCCAAAGGCCAGAGAAAGCAGAACACCGTCATCTAGCTCCAAGGTCAAGTACCCAGAAGAAGGCCAGTTTTGAGAACACGAGCAGAAATCTTTCCAAAAACATCGCCTTAAATGAAGTGAAAAATGTCTACGATAGACCTTAGAGGAAGCTCTGGCCCTGCTGCACCATCTCTGAACACCACAGCCACCTGGTCCACCTCACCTTAGACAGGTCTAGGTCGGGATGAGAGGTCTCATGTCAGTAGTAGAGTAACCCCGCACTGATTTCCCCCTTCTCAGACCTACCAAGCACAAAACAAATGCCTGGATGGAGCCCAAGAGTGGGTGGGAAAGAGGGACAGCTCTCTCCTCACCCACTGCTCCCTACTCTGCCCTGGCAGAAGGACAGCTCTCTGAAATTGTGTCTACATGGGAGGGGATGACATGAGGACACCTTCTTCATAAGTGAGTCATGTCCTTGTATGCAGTTTTCTCTTTCTGAAGTGCTGTTGCTCAGCAGAGGCTGGGGCCAAGCCCATCAAAGCTAACTGGAGATTTTCCATCAACCTAAATGGGCACACGCTGCTGGAGGCTGCACTGGATGGACTTCAGTATGGATGCTTTTCTGGAAAGATCAACGATGCAATGCTATTTCAACTCCTGTAAGATCAGCCCCAGGCAAAGCATGCAGGAGTTCAAATGTTCCCCGCATTCACACATACAACCAAAAGTTGACCTTCAAGAGACACGCAGCCCCTGCTGCTCTCTACAGCTAGAAGCTGGCCCACCTGCAGCACCATTTCTCCATCCTGGTTTCAGCCTCTGCTCCAGCATTCCCCTTCCTCCAAATTTGACAAGACGGAGGCTCTCATATTCCCCAGAATGACCTAGACAAATTTATCCACCTATTTCTAGCTATTGCATAGGCAGGGAGCGCTGGACTGGTCCTTGAGCTCTCCAGCAGGTTCTGAACCAACCATGGCATGGGAGAGGCTGTTAGTGCTCACAGGAAGCGTCCTCCAGCCAGATTATGGGTGGGATTCATTCCGCCTCACTCAAACCATCAGAAAGCTCATACTCATCACCCAGCCTCTTCCAATCAGAAGAAAAGATGCACATTCCCATGGCAAGGTCTGACAAAGGCAGTGTGAGTCATCTGCTGCTTGCTGGGGCTTGTGAAGTCCTCCTGGCAATCAGCAAGTGATAAGACAGGCCAAAAAGCTTGTTCTTCCTTGTACAATGAGCAAGGCAGACCCAATACCCCATGCACGTCTGGGAGAAGCAAGGTCAGGTTTCATGCGCGGACAGAAATCCCACCATCTCTGCAGCTTTCAACTTCCTCACCGAACCAGTTAGCAAAACAAAACAAACCCTAAGGCATGTGGTAACACTGCATTTGAGCGAGTAGGTCTTTGGGCCAGCTTCTTTCTTCCGGGCTTGCACAGCACCAAGCATGTTACAAGGCCAAGTACACACTGCCACTATCACCACTGTGGACTGAGAGGACACTTTATGCAATCCTTTCTGGTGTGCACACTGCCCTATACATTTCCTAGCATCCATGCTGCCAGCAGGGTCCTCAAGCAGCAAGCCTCAACGAGCGTCCTCCAGCTTCCCTCCCTCAGCATAAACCCTCTCCTTCCACATTTTCCCTGCACAGAAATGAATAGCCAATTGCTCCAATTAAGGGAGACTGATCAGGGCACAGTCTGACAGGTCACATGCAGAAGGTGCTGAGCCCTGGAGAAGATCCAGCAGGAGCATTTCAGGCCCTGGAAAACATGAGGAGACGTCCCAGAGACGACATCAAACAGCCAGCCAGGCTAATGATCAAGTTCTCCCAAAAGGACAATGCAGAACCACCAAAATACAAAGCACTGGAAGACGCTCACAATGAAACGTTCTGTTCTAAAATAACAACAGAATGAACAGTCAGAAAGGAGTGACTGAATTTTTCCACTCCGTTCAACAAACTTGGGTCATTTCCACCTGTTAGAGAACACCATCAAACCTTGCATTCCTTGCAGGGGTTTTCAGTGAAAGCATTAACCCATCCCTCCCTTCGTTCAGCTCCCTCTGTTAGCAAGACAAACCGATGTTGTACAGGCAAGGCTGACACGAAGGGCTGGCCTGGCTGGTGAGCAGGCATCTGCATCTCCCTGCCCACTCCATGATGAGCTCACGTTTGTGAAACAATCCCCTCAGATGTGACAGGGGTGATAATGGATGGATAACAGCCTCCGCTCCTGCAAGGGATAAGCACCTGTGTTCTTGGAGGCTGGAGGATCCGACCTGACTCTAATGGGACCAATCTCTTGCCGTTCTCCTGCTAGTACTGGAAATACTACAAGGAGCAAGGTCATTAAACACATCTGAATACTTGCAAATCCTGTCCTTGGTGGAAATCTGAAGGTCTCTCATCACATTAAAAAAAAAATAAAAAATACTTTTCAAAGAATTCTCCAAGCATTTCTGAACTTAATGAAAGATTCTTTGTTTGAGTTTCAATCTGAGCTTGGAAGGGGCTGAGCCTCTTTGATGTGGGAAACAGCCCATGGGGGTTTTTTGAGAGTTTTCATGCTAGCTCAAGTTCTGAGAACATCTGAATTGTAAACACTGGTTATCCAATCCCCAAACACCAACAGTACCCTGTGACTCATGTAATTCACCAATGGAGCACAAGAAAAGCAAATATTCTAATCAAGGGGCTCAGCTAACAAGATGGTGGTAAGCACAATTATTTGCAGTGGATGGGTTAGATAAAGGAGCTCACTGGACCAGGGAGCGGGAACAAAGCAGCGTAGGTAGCTGGCCAAACAGGTTTGAGAGAGGAAACTTCGTAGTGGATGATGCACCGGTCAAAAATGAGCTGCCCCAGACCTCTGTGATTAATTCCAACCAACGCGTGCTTCCCACAGCCCATTCAGGAAGAGTGATAAAGGGAAATCCGTTGCGTTTATTACGAGTCGGAGTCCCCTGCTCGCTTCCTCCCTCCCCTCCCCACCTTTCTAAGCAGTCGAACACAAGCAAACACGCTTCCCTGGCTGATTTGCAACCTCCCTCATACCGGGAAACAGAGGCCGGGCGGCAGCGGGAGGAAAGGCAGCAGCGCACCTGCAGCCCCCCTGGCTGCATCCCCTCCTGCGGCCGTGAGCCCAGCGTCCCGCGGAACAATCGCCCTTTGTAGCACGTGCACAAAGCCGCCGTGCTCCCACAGCTCAAAATGCAGCCAAGCTGCTTCGTCCCGCACCTCTCCACCAGGGAGTCTGTGGGTTTGGGGGACGAAGCAAAACGAAACAGCGGTGGTAGTGGCTGAGCTGAGCCGAGCCCACCACCACCCCAACAGGTCCTCTCACAGGGACACGTGGACGAGCCCATCCTCTCTGCGGACACCAGCTCAGTTCCCTGCAGCGCCTGCCAGGCAGAGAGCACTGTCCACCAGACGTGCAGACCTGCAGGCTGGTCCTGGAGGCTGCGGGCTCCAGCTGACTCCAGCACAATGACTCCAGTCCCCTCCAAGCACCCATCACCCCGGTTCCAAGCGGGCTGTGCAGGGCGCTGGATCTCTGAAGAACAGGAAAGCCCATCCCTGGTCCTCACAAGACCCACACAAGGAAAGGGAGGCAATGAATCAAAGAATATCCCGAAGTTGGAAGGGACCCACAGTGACATCGAGTCCAACCCCTGGCTCCGCACAGGACCACCCAATATCCAAACCCAACGTTGGAGAGATGTTCCTTGAACTCCGGCAGCTCAGGGCTGTGCCCGCTGCCCTGGGGATGTTCCATTCCCACCGCCCTCTGGGGCAGACCCATCCCCTGACCCTCCGCTGACACAGCTCCATGCCGTTCCCTCGGGCCCCATCGCTCTCACCTCGAGGTGAGGACGCACCAGTGCAGAGCAGAGTGGGACAATCCCTTCCCTTGCCCAGTGGCAGTGCTGGGTCTGTACACCCCAGGGCATGGTCGACTCTATTGGCTGCCAAGGCACACAGGTCATGGCAGGGGACAGGCTGCATTTTCTCTATTCTCTCTTCCCAGCCACTTCTCCCTTGGGTCCTGACCTCACCGTGTTGCAGCAGACCCAAGTGACCCTCCAGCGTCAGCTCTGCACCTTCAACCGGTGTGACCCATGGAACCACCACCGCCCTCCTCAAATCCTACAATAGGAAGGCCAACTCACCTCTCAGCCCCCACTCTCCCCAGTTTTAGCAATCCAGCCATGGTGATGAGCCCCCTGCAGCACCTTGTGCTGCCCACCAGCACACGAGGAGCCAGCTCCTGTCCCACGCGCTCGGCAGGGACCGAGGGACATGCCACCACCATCCTGCCCTCCAGCACCTCCTGGCCATACAGAATCACCCCCAGCATCACAGAAACCATGACCTCACTTCCACCAGCTGCGGGACAGCTCTCACGGGACGGCAGGGTCTGGGTTTGCACCACAGAGGACAACATTTGCACCCAAGGGAGGCAGGTGGAAAGCCGTGGGTGGCTCCAGGAGGCTCAGGGGACTCGGCAGCGGGGTCACTCAGCTGCCCAGAGAGCAAACCCAGCCCAGGGGGACGCAGCCACCCCTCTGACAGCACCCAGCCCTGGGGGTGCCGCAGTGGGAACGTCTCCTCCTCCCCTGGAACACCTCCCTGAATGCACCTTGGGTTTGTTTATTTCCCTTCTCCCTCTTCCTCCTAGTACCAGCCTCTTGGGATTTAAAGGGGAAAATCCTTTTTGGTCAATCTAGCCAAAACTGGGATGGAAAAACATTCCTCTCTCCTTTCTTTTTGCTTTATAATTTGGGTCAAAGCAGCTGGAAAGGCAGAGAAAAGGGCCCAAACAAGTGCAAACTCCACAAACGCCTGATCTCCACCCAACACGGATCAAATAATGTTTCCACCAGCAAACAGCTGCCCCTCTCCCCTTGTCAGAGCAGTGATTTGTGGAGTGGGGAAGAGGACTGAGATAAGGAGACCAGCAGGACTGTGGTGCATGGGCTCTGGGGGGCACTGGGACACGCTGTGGGGCCGGAGCAGCAGCATCCAGTGGCACCAATAGCTGGCACCAATAGCTAGCCCCGGCCTGGAAAGTCATGAGCGGAGGGCAGAGCGGGACAAGGTGTCCCTATGGGGCAGCCATGGGGCTGGGAGCCGCCCTCCCGCCACCTCGCGGGGCCCCGCTCACAGCGGCAATGGGAACACGGGGATCCTCAGCCATGGCCCTGCTCGCCCCGTTCCTCTGGGGAAAGAGGCCGGAGCAGCAGCTCCCATTTGATTCCCATTGGGAAGAACGGCCGTGTGGCAGGGAGGGGCCCCGGCACCCTAAATCCTGGTCTTTACCCCCAGAACGCGTAGGGGGAAACCGCGGGGCTGGGGCATTTCGAGGTGCATTCCTTCCCTGCCATGAGGCAGAAATACAACTAATAACCATAAAAACGCTCCCCTTGCACCGTGCGTGGAGCAGTCCCGGTGTCTGCGGTGTCCCCAATGGCGCGGGGCCCTGGGTGCTCCCAGCAGCAAACAAAACCCGTCCCAGGAGTGGAGCTCTGCTCCCAAACTCCGAAACAGCGGCGCAGAGCGATGCAAGGAGGGGAAGGAGAGAAATATGGAACCAAACACGGACGGGAGAAAGAGCCGCAGAGGGGAAAGGACGAGCGGGCAAAGTGGGTGTAGTGCCGCAAATCAAGAGAGAAAGCAGAATCAAACCACCCATACGCTGAACAAAACAGAATTCAAGCAAACGCACGCGGCTATCGGTCTTCCGCTGGAGGCTGTAGCACCTTTACCGGGGGCCTTCGCCTTACCTGCGCCAGGTCGGGAGGGTTGTCCGGGGCCCTGGCAGGAGGTTTGATATCCTCAAAGACGGAGGTGTCCTCGCCGGGCTCCCCTGACATGGTGACGGGCTTCAGCGGGGTGAATGCTGAGGAGTCGTCGGGGAGCGGGGCGCGCAACACCAGCCCGCTGCTCATCCCTCCGCTCCGAGCGCCCACTCCCGGGGACGGAGCTGGGGGAGAGGGGAGAGAGGGGAGAGAGGGGAGAGGTGGAAAGGGAAAGAAGGACAGGGGGTGGAGAGGAAATAGGGGAAAGGTG
>JANHGO010002356.1:0-30345 GCA_024606505.1 Aquila spilogaster
AGAGCTGGGCCGGGGTGAGGCGCCGCGCTGAGGGGAGGGGGCGGCACCGCCCGCGCGGGGCGTGGGGAGGGCAGGGGCTGCGTGGGGCCGTCCTGCTGTGCCAAGCCGGTGAGCGGCGAAGGGAAATAAATAACGTTTTACCGGCTTGCTCTCTGGCATAGCAGAGAGAGTAGCGTGAAGGAGCCAGGGTAGAAAGCATTGGTGTTTGTCAGCATGTCAGGGGGCGACCAGCCCCCTCCTTACACAGCACTGATTTCGTTTGTTCTTCCTGGCTTACAAAGCCATGA
The DNA here is from genome assembly GCA_024606505.1 of Aquila spilogaster. Taxonomy (NCBI): domain Eukaryota; kingdom Metazoa; phylum Chordata; class Aves; order Accipitriformes; family Accipitridae; genus Aquila; species Aquila spilogaster. The sequence goes on from JANHGO010002356.1 coordinate 288, forward strand.
CCCGTTTCTCAGTCTGCATCAGCTCCATCAGGTGCTCAGCCTCACCTTGAATGTCTTCAGGGAGGGGGCATCCCCCACCTCTCTGGGCAACCTGTGCCAGTGCCTCACCACCCCTATTGTACAAAAGCTTTCCTTTTATCCAATCTTAATCTCCCCTCTCTTAGTTTGAAACCATTTCCCCTCGCCCTGTCACAATAGACTCTGCTGAAGAGTCTGTCTCCTTCCTTCTTACAGCCCCTCTTTAGATACTGAAAGACTGCTCTCAGTTCTCCCCAGAGCCTTCTCTTCTCCATGCTGCACAGCCCCAGCTCTCTCAGCCTGTCCTCACAGGGGAGGTGTTCCATCCCTCGGATCACTTCTGTGGTCCTCCTCTGGACACAATCTGGTGGGTTCTCATCTCTCTTGTACTGAGGACTCCACATCTGGATGCAGTACTCCAAGTGAGGTCTCACCAGCAGAGGGGCAGGATCACCTCCCTCACCCCGCTGGCCACGCTGTGTTTGATGCAGACCAGGATGCAGTTGGCTTTCTGGGCTGTGAGGGCACACTGTTCGCTTGTGTCCATCTTGCCACCCACCAGTACCCTCAGGTTCTTTTTGGCAGGGCTGTGCTCTACTCTTACATCCTCCAGTTTGTACTGATAGTGAGGTGCCACTACCCCGGTGTAAGACCTTGCACTTGGCTTTGTTGAACCGCATGGAGTTCTCCTGGGCCCATTGCTCAAGCCTGTCTAGGTCTCTCTAAATGTCATTATGTACCTCCAGCATGTCAACTGCACCACACAGCTTGGTGTCACTTGGAAACTTGCTGAGGGTGCCCTTGATCCCACTGCTGATGTAATTCATAAAGATATTAAAGAGCACCGGTCCCAGTACTGACCCCTAAGGGAAACCACTCATCACTGATCTCCATCTGTACATTGAGACATTGATCACCACTCTGGGTACAATCTTGACACCAGTTCCTCGTCCATTGAGCAGTTTTGTTTGTTTTGTTAGTTTTTTTGTTTTGTTTTGTTTTTCCTCCTTGGTGATGATGACATGAATGTCCTGGCTAAGGTCCATCCCATCAAATCAGACAACAAAGTGGCAGATCTATTTGGATGCATCATAACTAGGGAACTATCCTTGCTCTGTGTCTTTTGCTAAAGACGGGTAAAAGCTTTGTAAAGCTCACCTAAAGGTCTCTCAAAGCCTTGCTTTTTGTCAGCTAACAATGGAACATGAGTCTGCGTCAGGTATTACTTTGTGCCATCAAAAAAAGATCTTAGTTAAAGATGTAATTTCCTGTTACCCTCCTTTTGTGTGGTTTTATTGCACCTCATCTTTTCATTCAATCCTTGACTATTCATATAGTTAACAATGCCTTTTCCTCACCAAACAGCTTTTTGTCCTGTCAGTCTCAGCTTCACTGCTTGAAATACTAAAAGGAGGAATGGTGTGCACGTTGCAGAGTTAAATCACCAGCACGGTCACATCTCCATGGTATTGGGTGGTTGTTGGTTCTGTGCAGAACTGTGCTGGCCCTGTGTGGGCTGCCCTGGGTCCGGGAAGCCTCTGAGGGTACCTGTATCAAACCTCTTGTCTGGAGGGCATTTGTTATGAGAGTCAGAACAATATACATATACAGTATGCAAACAAGAGCTGTGTTTGCTGCTGAGGACGCTGCTGGAGACAGCTGTTAGCAACGTTAGTGCTTGAACCTCCCCTTACCTGGTATGTTTTGTCCTCCTCCTTACCCCAGAGAGCAAAGTGCTGGCTGGAGGATGAGAGCCACATCCTCAGCCTTCTGACAGGTGTCTGGGAGCCTGAGACATCCCTGTTTCAGCAATGTGCTGAGCTCTGTGCCTGCTGTTCACGCATCATTGAACTGGGAATAACCTCCAGGGAGATAGGTGTTTGAGGAGTACCAAGACAGGTAGTACTCATTTGAAATGTTTAACAAATATTCCCCGTAACTCTGGGTGCTCAGTTGCAGGACCAGCATTGCCCCCGGACTACAGAAGCAGCAGCAGCTCAGAAACTCCTGACAGTGAAGATGACTCAGAATCTCTTCCTCTGCCTAGGGATGCAGGTGGAGATTCTGGAGAGGATTCAGAAGGAGCTTCACAACCCAAGTGAGTCTGTTCTCAGGTTGTGTCTTTACGTTGTTGCAGAAATTGCAACTGAAGTGTGTCTGTATACAATATGAGAAACAGCGTTGCATAAACAAAAAGGTAAACTGTACTTAAAACTTGGTGACGTTTTCCACATTCTTAGAACAACAGAATCACAGAATGGTTGGGTTGGACGGGACCTCAAAGACCATCCAGTTCCAATCCCTTGCCACAGACTGGTCTGACACCCAGCAGCTCAGGCTGCCCAGGGTCCCATCCAACCTGGCCTTGAATGCCTCTAGGGATGAGGCACCCATAGCTTCTCTGGGCAGCCTGTGCCAGGGCCTCACCATCCTCTAAGTAAAAATCTCTTAACATCTAACCTAAATCTCCCCTCTTTTCATTTTAAAACCATTCTCACAAACATTTTTTGATGTCAAGAAAGGTCAACTCACCTGTCTGACTCCTTAGGGTAGAACTAAGCTTTTTAGGGAAATTTGATCTGTGTATTTTTATGTATGAGTTTCGTTCTGCAATTTAAGCAATAAATCCCTTAATTTGCTGAGGAGAGACTTGTTATAATCCATGTAAGTTATTTGGTACATGATTTTGACCCCATTTCTAGCATACTGTCTCATTTGGTTATAAGAACTATTCATTTATAGATATGAATTTATGTATTCATTTAAACCAACTAGAATAAAAATTGTTTAGTAAATAGCAGAAGCTTGCATGTACTCTCTTTCTGTCTAGTTAATCACTCACAATTACTGTGCTGAGAACTTGGTGTTTCTATTTGTCTTTGTGTAAGAGACTTGAAGAATGTTATGCTGTCTTTGAGTGTTAGGGTAAATATTACTCACTTTTGTCTTACTCAACAGCTTTTCAGTTTGATTGAATTAAACTGCAAAAACTCCTAGTGAAAATGCAGACAGCTGTATACAACTGCAGAAAACTGCTGAATTTAAAATTACTTTGTAAATAGAAATATTATTTTAACATTATATTACTCTTCTCTCCTGTAAAAGCACTCCTAATGGTTTTGTTTTTGTTTTTGTTTCTTAAATGTCAAAGCATTTTTTGAAGCGAAGCTTACGTTCCCAGATTTTTAATTGCTTCAAATTATTTTGGATCCTTTTGCACTGTTTCCGTGGTAACAGCAAGCTATTTAGTACACAAGACTGTCTGAAATCATTTTATGTTTTATTTTTTCCTTTTTTTAAATGTAGATAATTGCTCTGCATGTCAAGGTAATTATTAACTGAAATCTTTATGTCTGCAGAAAGCCAAAAAGAATTCAGGAAAATGATGATGATGATGATGGCTTTTTTGGGCCTGCTCTTCCTCCTGGATTTAAAAAAGAGGATGATTCCCCAGAGAGGTAATTAAAATGGAGTTATATGCAGGCTCTTTTTCTTAAAAGATAATTATTATAGATAAAATATGTTGTGTCCCTATTAGAGAACACTTTAATTTCAGGTGATTAGAATTGCTTCCTCCACATTTTTGAGAACAAGAGCAGCATTCCCTTGAAACCAAATGCACAGCCCTGCTAGTGCTGTTTGGAAAGCTGGAGAGAAAAAGTGTGAATTGTCTGATCTATATTTTGAATGTTACATTTCTTCCATTTCTTATCATAGGTCTTGGATTAAAAAAAAAAAACAAATTGATGCTGCAAGGACCCCTACTTGTGTGGCTCATTCTTGGGCTGGGAGGGAGTAGGGCGGTTAGCTCTTGTGTGGTGCAAAACAATGTAGATGATTGTAATTGTGGCTTGCTAATGCACCAAGGATTATTTTTTACCCTTCTCTAGGTAGAAAATGTATCTGTATGGTGTAGGTTTCTAGAAAGCAGCTTGTCATGTCTAATCAAACAAGCATTATTTATAGCCTCTATCAGGAAGCTTTCTGTTTGATTGCAGGTAATTACAAAATACCTAAAAAAGAAAACTGTTTATGGATTGTCCATTCAGAATTTAGCTGTGTTTCACAGCCTCCTAGTTTTGCATCAATCTATGCACTTCCTTCTATCATTTGAAATAGCCCATACTGAAATCAGTACTTCCAAGGAGGCATTTACTGATGAAAAGTACGATTAGAATCCCTTGATCACTGTTATCTTCCTCAGAGCAATAGAGAGCTGATAGATAAAACAAATCAATAGCTACCTGTCAGGTATAGGTGTTCAGTGCTAGGGAGGTGATTCAATTTGTTTTCAAGCTCTGTACAGTGTACTACTGTCTGCACGCAGTTTTCAAAATTGAATTTTCTTTAGTTTGGATAAATTTTTATGGTGCTTTACAGCAGTTCAGGAAACCTGAATGTTATTTGGAAGTAACTCATATCTTTTTTGGCCGTACTTTGCTGTAATTCGTTCACTTGTGAGTACGAGGTGTCATGCTTAGTGGGCTCATTTGGAGCTTTCAAAGCACCAAGAGAAACTACTCTTTTCTTACCTTTCACATATACATAATGTGTTCTTCTTATGTTATAAAATGTAGGTAGCTACTAAAAAATAGTGTGATTTCTAGTAAAGCAGCACAAAGAAATCCTTGTCGCATTTAATATCAACTGAGATAACATTCCTGCTTCCTTGATTTTTTTGCATGAATACTCACGTTGTAAAGTGTTATGTCAAAGTGTGCAAAGGAAAAGAGAAAAAATGAAGAGGTAGCTTGTAGTTTGAAAGTGAGAGTTGACACAGGTGCTCACTCATCTTGTATGCTCGAGACCTCTGTATGCTTACACCCAAGTTCTTTTTCTACTAAGCAGTTCACTTCCAAACTAGTGAATAGCTTGCATTTAATTCAGAGGGAAGAGTCTGCTCTTCCTAGCTCTTTTGTCCTAGCTCATCACGCACCAGCTCCTTGCACACAGATTGAGCAGAGCTGTTGGCACCAGCCCATTTCCATGAATAGGTGGGCAAGGTGCGATGTGTGGGACGAGCCTTGTCTGTCTTCCACCCCCGTACACCTGGCTGTCTGCTTGTGCTGACACACGGAGGAGCATGAGTTGTGCAGGATGTAGACACAGCACTGCTGTCTCCCTGCTGCATTGTCCCTTGGATTGAGTGGATTGCCAGCTGCCAACTTAGCCCTGAATAACTGAAGCAAATGCAAGAGTACGTGTTTCAGTATATAGATATACTGTTTCTTAGCTCAGTGTGACTTACTCTTTCTTTTAGAAAAGCTTTTATTCCATTGTATCTTTTCCAGACTTGTCAAAACAAATATTCATAATTAAGAGCAGCCTGTGTGGGAAGTTGCAGCTCTTTAAAAATTGTTTGAATCATTTCAGCTTGAAAAAACATACATGAACAGATTTCCTTCAGCTTTAGAAAGGATATTGCTTCTTATCAATGTTAGACAGAGGTACAGTACTTGTAAAGCTTCCAGAAGAATCCATGCATCTAGATAAAGAGTGAGGGTTTTAAAGTTTAACAACAGGAGAATGCTGGTATGCCCATCTTCTTGCTGGCTTTAGCAAGGACTCAGAAGCCAACAGCAGGTAAGTGTTCTTTGCCATATATGAAATCCTATATTATTCAGTGAAATTTTTGGTAAGTTAGTACTTTTCTTGCGGATGAGTGTAGATAAGTACCAAAGTTACTAACAGCAGAAAAATACATTGAAGAGTTGGAATTAGATCTGCCTCACTGCTCAGAGTGTGTTTGGCCATCCAGAAAGCTGTCAGGGCTCGTGTCAGCTCTGTGCCGCTGAGGAAAGACCCGAGCAACAGGGTTATTCATGTGGAAAAAAGCAAAGAAACAGACACCGTGGGAGGGATGAGTTGGGAACCATTTGTCTATTCCTTGGAAGAGCCTTTGAGCTGTAATAGAAGCAAGGCAGAGTACTTGAGATCTGCTTCTTTTCACAAGTTGCAGTGATGCAGCCCACAGCAGAGATGTTCCTATATATTTTAGTAGAAATCTTTCATAGTTCAGTTAAATCCCTTTCCTCTCAAAATAACTGCACACTAAAATAAAATATCATTTTGGCTGTATCTGCATGGATTTAACTTCAGTCTCTTTATATTGGGACCCTAAAATCTGTTCTTAACAAGCAAGCAATCAGAAAGAAAGAGAGAAAAATAAAAACTTTCTTCTTTACAGCAGCTAGGTGGGGATGGAACTACAGATTCAACCCAGACCTCTTGCCTGGGTTTGAAATCCTCACTGGTGCCCCTGCCATGGCCCAAGCTCACAGTTAGTGCTTGTGGCTGGCTGGCTGTGGCTGCTTTTCCGGCGGGATTTTCTGCTTTTTATTTCCCCTCCTCAAACCCGATAATAAAATCACTACAGCAGGGCTGTGCTGATTAGATTACACTTGAGTTAGTAGACCGTAATTAGAATAATTTGATTCATGTTGCATTACATTTGATTGCTGAAAATCTCTGAGACTGGAGGTCATAATAAATCAAGTCTCTGTCTGATAGATTGTGAGGATACTTCACTGGGATATTTCTTCAGGTGATAATTGTTTGCGTTTTTATTAGCCCTGAGGAATATGATGGTGATTATTAAAAGAGGAGCTTGTCTACTGAGGTCTTTTCAGCACTGCAGGCACAGTTTGTAGTATACTTTGAACTGTTTTCACCACTGAAAATAAATTCTCACCTTTCTGTGTTCCTGGAGACAATTGAATTATCATACTGCTTGCTGAGTTTCAAAAAACAAGTCAGCGAAGTTACAGGGGATTACAAAACCTTTCTTCTCCTCTCTTCTTCCTCCAAGGGAAAACAAACTTGAATCAGTGCACTGCTCTTATTTTTATGCTTTAAGGAGCAGTGAAACTGTAGTGTGAGACGAGGATGAGCAAAACCAGCTTTGCTGCTAGAGAAGAGGTAGTGTATATTTGTATGCATATATATGACTTCCCACCTTTCTTTGCTTTCAAAGCTGGTGAAAGATGCTAGGGAAGAAGAGTGGATTTCCATGACTATGTGCCATGACTTTTTCAGTTATCTTGCATTCCAGCTGTCTGCAGAGGTCCTCATGGAAAATTGAGTCAGACTGTTCTTATGCACTTGATTATTCCTGTGGAGTGCACATAGGAGGCATAGTTGCCATTGAAAAGAAAAGGAATTATAGAATTACACTTTGTTTTAATTTTTAAATTAATCTCTTCTTTTTTTTATTTTTTCGGCAAATGATAGGATGTCCATTTAATGTGCTGCCCATGATGGTTCCTTTTTTTTATTCCTCTTTCCAACTAAAAAAAATAATAATAAAATTGTTTCTTTTCTACTTGAGGCCCATCATAGGTCCTGCGCTACCACCTGGCTTTAGGAAATCTGCACAGGACACTGGGAGTAACAGATCTTCAATAGGACCATCTGTTTCGTCACAATTCACCCAGGTTGGTGAGATCAGCAGTCTTTTGTTTGGGTACAAGCTATCTGAAATGCTTAAACAAGCAGGAGCCTGAAGAACTCTACCAGACATTCTTTTCTGCCTGACAGTTTAATTTTAGACCAGAAGGTGTCTGCATCAAATACTGAAACATAAGTAAGCCTAAAAAAGAAATGGGCTGGTCTGGCTTGTTGTGATTTTGCTGTTAGACTGATGATGCACTGAATGCAAGTGATGTAGGCATGCTAAATTGTAATCACAGTAACTCTCCCTGATGTTTTACCATTCTTTATTTCAGTGTAATGTGTCCTGCACCAGTTAGCATTATAGCAAAGTTCAGACTATTGACAACATTAAGACCTGCTAGAATGAAGATGTTTACCTATAACTTAAGGTTTTATTCTTTTGTTGATTGAGGTAGGGGCAAGAGGGAAGGGCTGAATTTCCCATACCTTTACCTCCTTAAGATTGCTTACTAGTGGAGATGTTAATTACATTTATCCAAAAGAAACTTGCAATCTTCTTGAGCAGGATACTCTCAGACATCCAAAATGGCACTGGGTACCAGTGTTTAGGTGATTGAATTGCTCTCATGCTGTAATAAAGTAAATACTAATTTCTTGGGAAAATTAACTTTTCTCCACTGTTGATCTGCTTTTTTTTCCTAGAATACTTAGGTTTTCTTTAAGTTTAATGTAAAGAACGCTACAGGACATGTAAGGAAGGAGTGATGCAACAGCTGCTCTGAAACTTCACTTTTTGATTAGTACTTGCGATGTATGTCATTCTCCGACCTCCTACAGTGAGAGTTGTCACAATCTATCATGAAGAATGATTGTCTGACATTTTTTAGATACACATCATCTTATAACTGCAAATAACAATTAAGCAATTTATCATAATGACAAATCTCTTGAGGCAGGGATGTCAAAAGTGGTCTGTTCATACATCTTACAAACAAACCAAAGAAGCGTTCTTTCTCCTGAACAGATCTTCTAGCATCAGCTTGTTACATAGAAGTTAGTTTATTTTGTTGGATTTTTTTTTCTTTTCGAACATATTCTTTTTTTATTAACCTTCAAAAATGATGAGTATTTTTTTTTTATTTTGTTCTAATCTTGTTTTGTTATTTTTTTATTTCAGTACACCTTTAGAGACAGTTTATTCCCTGCTGACTCTTCACTTTATATCAATTTCCTCTCCAAACATGGGGGCAGTTGTTTTAAATTGCATCTTGTTTGAGGCAGATGGTAATGGAGTGAATTGAACTTAAGACGTGAGGAAGGAAATGAGACACGCTTCCTCAATTAAAGCCCAGCATGGAGTGTCTTTCATCCTCAACCACTTCACAATGCAATTTGTTATGAAAGCTGTATATTTTTGCATTTTTTATTTGTGCACAGGAAGAGGGTGTTGTTATATTAGCTTGGTTCCTCAAGATAGTTATTCTTTTTCTTCACCAGCTCCTTATTTAGAAAATAAAAAGAGAGAATGCAGTCCCCTAATTCCCCAAGGCAGTATTGTAGTGGTCATTAGTGAAAATTTGACCGTGTAAATACTTTGGGGAACAATTATAAGAGAAATTGGTGTTAACTACTTTCATTGTTTGTGTTTATAAATGACCAGTTATTTCTCAGCGTCCTCAGCCTTTCTCTATTTGATGCTACCAGTCACACAGCCATTTAAATTTGCTGATCCTCTTCTTGCACCTTGTAGTCCACAGCTATACACTGCTGTGTCTCTTGCTACCTGCCAGCTTGCCTCCTGCACTGCTCTTACCTCTGCTGACTCCTGAAGGGAGACAGAGCCTTGGCTGATTTGAAGTAGTGTCGTTTAAAAGCTCACCATTGTAGCAAATGGCACACACAGGAGTAATTTCTCACTTGCTGTATTCTGACTTCCTTAGCCCAAACCTCTCAATAGCAGTGGGATGCCATCCATGAACAGCCTTAAGTCTTGTGCTTGAACTCAGACTAGCAAGATACCTTTACTACTCTCCTTCTTTTACCTGTCTTCCATTTTGGTCAAGGATTGGAACAGGCTGCCCAGGGAGGTGGTGGAGTTGCCGTTCCTGGAGGTGTTCAAGAACCGTGTAGCTGTGGCACTGAGTGATGTGGTTAGTGGGCATGGTGGGGATGGGCTGACTTCGATGTGATGTGTCCTTCACCACAGTTGGAGTAGCTTATTTTAGAGGTCTTTTCCAACCTTAATAATTCTATGGTTCCACAATTCTATTCCATGCACTCCTTGGTGACTCTTGCAGTGAAATTGAGCATTTCTTCTCTCTGCTGTTGTCGTATTTAGTTTTAGGGTATCTACCAGTTAACCGAAGTTTGGCCTGACAAAAACAAGCTGTTCCTCCCTCCTCCTTCATCCTGCATCTGAAACTTTACCACCACCTTGCACTCCGAAGTAATGCTCCATGCATCCTGTGTGTCCAGCCTTGCTATCATCCTACTCCAATTGCTTTATTGCCTGCATTCAGGCTGAATCTTTTCACTTCTGTAGATGTCAAGCTCCTTAGCTTTGCTTCCAGGACACTGCAGCATCGGCCTTTTTTGCATTCTGTCCAGTTCTGCCTCTGCAATCTGCATTGTTTTCAACTCAGGGGGACACATGAGCTTTCTGTATAATCCCTTGCATCCACAAAGGTTCTTCCTAGTATCTAGTCCCTTTAGAACTCGGCTTTTTCAACAGCTCTCCAAATAATGTAATTGTTCAGAAAGCAACGTCAAAAGGGATTGAAGAAGTGAATGACAAAACCAAGAGATTAGACTGGCAGATAGTGTATACCCAGGTGTACAGTACAGTGCATGCCGCTGTAATTATTTATCTTCCTACTATCCTTGTGAGCTCGGGACAATTCTTGCAGTGTGAAAATGCAATCCTTGCACTGGAGATGCATCCAAATGTTACTAGTGACAATGAAGCTCAGAGTATCAAAGTGGTAGCCTGCTTGTTTCTCATCTGTATACAGTCCCAGGGGCTACAGAGCTGCACACAGAGCAGAATGAAGTATCAGTACACTGTTGTGTATTGTCACTGTGTTTACCAGTGCTTTTGTCTCAGACAAGAGGTGAGATTTTGGGAAACATGGATACTAAGTATCCATATTCAAGTGCTTGAGGAGGTCTGGTACAGAATTGTTAACTAAGATTTTGTTATTGGATAGGCAAGTTAATCGGGCTTATATGCTCTCCTAGATAAAATTATTCCAATCCTATAAAAATGAAGTGTTTCTTCAGGGTCTTAACAGTATGATTGAGAGAAGTGTTTTATTTTTGGAAGGCAATGGATAGTAGTGAGGAAGACAACAACATTATAGGCCCAATGCCCGCAAAAGGACCAGTGGAGTCTGATGTGACTCAAGAATTTGAACGCAGAGCTCAGAGAATGAAGGAAAAACTTACCTCAGCAGACAGTGTAAGTTGGATTTTTTCACTTCTAATGTTTTGCTGCTGGTGTGTATTTGTGTTTTTCTTTGGGTCTGCAAAGACACGGTCATCCACAGTTCTGCTCTTGATGCTGAAGTGGTTGCAATTGTTAATAAAGAAAAAATGATCGTTTCTGCTGGAAGCTCAGAGATCCAGATGGTGGGTTTTGGTTGTCTGCTTGTGTTTTTTTCACCTACTTTCTTTTGTAAAGGATGAACCCAAGCAAGTTACAAGGGAATCGTGGATGACAGAACTTCCACCTGAACTGAAAAGCTTTGGATTTGGCCCAAGAACATTCAAGAGAAGAACTGAAGACAAATCAGGCGATAGATCTGTGTGGACAGATACTCCAGCTGACAGAGAGAGAAAAGCCAAGGTGAGCATTTATTCAGTTGTACATGTATTTTTATACACAAAATATACATGATCACTATGTATATATACATGTGTGTGAAAAAAATGTTTGTATTCATACGAATATGAATATATGAACATGAATATATGTAATTTCTTAATATATGCATATACACACATATACTACCCTCATATATATATACAGGTAGTGTTTAAATATGTTGTTGGTATTTTGTGAAAACAAATCTGAGCTCCTCAATGGAAAATATCTTCATTTTTTTTCTCTCTGTTACCAAAACTCATTAATTGAGTCTTAAAGATAAAGCAGAGGAAATAACCATTTTGGTATTCATTTGCTCCCTCTCTTGTCTGCAGTAGTCAGTTACTCTGTGTCAGCTCACTGAATTTCCAATTAGTGTGTCCACTTTCTTCTTCTGTCAAGCTGAGCAAAAAATATCTGGTGGCCTCTGCCCTTCAGATTTAATTAAAGTAAATATAGATTTCTTTATGCTTTTGACATTCTGATAACTGATGTGTGTAATTTGTTTCCACTCTTCAGGAAAGAGAAGAGGCAAAGAAGTCAACCAGTAAGGATAATGAAGAAATTGTATTATCTGGAAGAGACAAGAGACTTGTTGAGCAGGTGACTTCATATAATGTAAGTGCAATAGCATAATACGTCCCTTTGTGCATTTTCTTCAGTTCTTCACTTTTTTTGTTCTCATTGCTAGTACTGCTGGTTTCCATGGTGATACCACTATATTCTTCCCCTTTAGGCCCCAGACCTACTGTTTAAGTCATTAGAATATTTGCCATTGATTTGAACAAGAGCAGGATTGTATCCTTAAGCTGCTGCAGACAATGCGACACAGTAGCATTTTGTGTGTATTGTCCCAGTGTAAGGCTGTATTTTACTTTAATTATCCTTGGATCAGGACTTGGTTGGTGCTTGATTCAAATATTAGCTTACTTCACTGAATTACCAATATCCCAAGAAAATAAAAAACAGTAAAAAGTTTAGCTTTTAGGACAAAATACACATTAACCCAAAAGAAGCTTCATGGGCAGATAAATCCTATAATCAACTGCCTTGTTATAGCAGCATTATTACATGAAGTTTTTCTCAACCTGCACAGAAGCAATTAATTTTCACAGACAGATGTTGATTACTGAAAACTTGATCTCCATGTCAAATTCGCTTGTCTGGCTGCCAACCCTGTCTACCAGAGTATATGGAGGATTGCCTGTCTTACAGCTGCTCTTTCCTGTTCTTCCCTGATTTATGGCCTGAAGTCTTTAGGAAGGCAGTCAGGTCTCTTGAGAATATAATTAACTTGAGAATGGCAGCCTTGCCTTATATTACAAGAGTGGAGTTTATCTGGCACTTTTAATAATTTATTTGTGGTTCATTAAATCACATATCTCTCTTGACTTACAGGCTTGCAAATACAGAACTATCAGTATACTGTCTTGGACCTGATGATCCTTAAGGGTCCTTGCCTACTCAGGATATCCTAACATTCTCTGTCTCTTCTGTTCATTACAATGACAGTAGAATAACTTCCGTGTAAAATGTTGAGTTTTGTTATGTGCCACTGCAGAATAAAACACACAAATACCTTTACTGTTTCTAAGGTTCTCTCCAAAAAAATTGCAGAATGAGTGTCATTTAAGAGCAGTGTTTCTTGTGTTGGGGTTTGGTTTGGGTGGGCTTTTTTTGTGCTCTATTCTGTTTGTGTTGGTCTGTTTTATAATAAAGGTTTTTGCTCTTTTCTTTTCCATACTCCATTGATTTTTATCAAGAGCACTTTCCTAAAAGAAAAGCTTTAGTTCTTGTAATAGTTTCTTAGTGTTAGTTAGCTAGTGCTGGTACCGTATGCATTTTCTGCTGCAATTCTGTCAACACTGATGCAGTTACACCATAGGTAAGTACTGTCCATCTTCTTTTTTCCATAAGAATCCTTCCTTATGTCATATATGGATTATTATTGTGTGTGAGGAAGTAGAGAGCGAAGGGAAATGAACCTTCTGAATATAGATTGTGTGTTCCAAAACCACATGTTTAGAGAAAACGTACAAGAAATGGGGCATATATTTTAGGATCTTTCTCTTGGTCTGTTGTCTCTGTTTCTGACACTCATGGCAGAGCATCTTGTATATTTCTTTTGCATTTATCTTGTGGAGATTCAAGAACATTATGGGTATTTTTAACATCATTGACAGTGAATTATGTGTATTTTACTATGCGTAGATGAGAGTATATGTGTTTTCTTCACAGTGCATGCTAAATTTATCATTCTGTTTTCCAGTTCATAAGGTTTATTTTATTTTCTTTCTAATTCCTGGCCAATCTCTCCATTTGGATTTTCAGTGCACTGTTAATATTCGGTAGTACTTTCTTCCCCCTTCTTTCTTCCCACTTTTACAGGAGTCAAAGAGATCAGAGTCTCTCATGGACATACATCAGAAAAAACTGAAGAGCAAAGCATCTGAAGAAAAGAACAAAGTTCAGGAGAGAAGGCCGTTTGACCGAGAGCAGGATCTCAAAGTCAATCGATTTGATGAAGCACAGAAGAAAGCCCTGATAAGAAAATCCAGGGATCTGAATTCTAAATTTGAGCACAGTAAAGGCAATATGTTTTTATAATGTAAAAGCATGAAGCTTTTTTGACGTCAATTAAGATTTGAATACTTAATTTTTTAAGTACTTTTTTCTGTAAATATTTGTATGCAGAATAAATATCCTGATGTTTAACTAGTATTACTTGTCTGTAAATACTATACTATGGAGGGTCATCAGTACTAAAAGTAAGCTGATAGAGGAAAGTCGTGGTATTAAAAGAAAAAAGAAAGAAGGAAACTACAGAAAATGTGAACTTGCTAATGTTTTTTAGTTTGGGTTTTGTTGAGTTTTTTTTTTTTGCTAGCATAAAAATAATTAAAATATTATTTTAAGGAGCTTTAGAATTTATCTTGCAGTGGAATTGGCAGTTTCCTCCTTTCTTTAACCTTTCTTAAGGTATACTTGCTGAGCCTGACCTGAAGTTTGTGCAAAAATCCCCTTTAGGCTTCTTGTTGGGCAGGACATTGCTTGATAAGCTTTTTGCTAGGAAGTATAAACTAAAATGGCACCATTTACATCCACACAGTTCTTGTACTTTGGAGACTGTGTGTTTGTGTCATTGCCAGTTATACACTTGCATAATTTCTGTATTGTAGCAGAAAGAGCTAGCAATAGCAGAAGCAGCAATAAAGCCTCAAGATTTGCAGGTTTAATTATAAAAAGATGGTATAAAAGAAGAGAAAATCTAATTGAAGTTTCAATTTGCAGAGCTTAGCATAAGAAAATCCATTTCTCTTAAGCAAATCCAATGTGAAAATTAAACCAGAATAAAACTTATTTTGTCAGTTACTTTGCAGAGCAGAACAGCTCTTTGGTATCAAAAAGGAAATAAATACGACATTTAAAAAAATCTACATCCATGCTTAGAATTCTTTAGCTCTTACATGTGTGAATGTGTGGCAGCTAAAATGAGACGTGTTACTTATTTAAAATAGACTTGTTCTGTAGTCTTTTTCTTCCTCTCAAGTTATGTTCAGGATCTTTTTTAAAAGGATAAGAGTAGAAGTATATAAATACGAACAGAACTTTATGCATGGGACCCTGGCACCTTGTTTGGAAGTGTGGCACACTTTGCATATTAAACATCACATGGTTCGGTGTAATTTGGAAAAAAGGCTACTATGACATTTGTGTGAGCAAAGCAGTGACCTAACAAGTCACACAGACTAATGGCTGAAAACCTGGTCTTGTAAGTCTCACTAGGTTTTTACCTTCCAAGTTGTTTCCTTCCTTGTTTGTTTGATAAAAAGGAGAGCCACGTAACGTCTCCATTGCAATTCCACAATTTCATAGCTGGAAAGGCAGTATTAGGAGCGTGTGAAATACAGCCATTGTTGTTTGATTGGGTTTTTGTTAGGCAACAAAAGCAGAAGCAGAGCAGGCACCACATGACTAGCTAAATCTTCATGGTTTGCAAAAAATGATCCTCACGCTCACTTTTGGAAACCCAACTGCATTGAGAAATCCATTCATTATCACATGTTGGGATATGGTCAGAGAGCACACCTGAGCAGTCTTCACTCATTCAGACAGTTCATTAGCAGGAACATTTGCACAACTGAGGGCTGCTTGCATTAGGAGTTTTTGGTGGTGCTGTTGTCTTTGTTTTTGTTCTTTGCTCCCTTCTCCAAACAGAGGGCCAGTCATCAGATGACAGAGATGTCCAAATCTTGCCATCCAGATGTGTTCCTGCTCTTTGCTTGCCTACATGGCACTGGAGAGGCCTCCAGCCCACCCTGAGACTGTGCTGAGCAAAGGCCATGCTGAGTAAAGACCATACTGAGTGAAGGCCATACTGATGAAGGCCGTGCTAAGCTGAAACGCTGGGCTTAAGAGGAGAGAGCTGTCAGGAGCCCTGGCAGCCACTCCAGGGTTGATGCAGCATTCCATTGCAGTCACTGCACCTCCATCTGTGGGACGTGCAGCTCTAATTAGCAAAGCCTTGAGGTGAGCTGGGAATGTGCTTTTGCTCAATCCTTTTTCCATTTTTTTTCTTCTCTTCTTTGCTGTGAAGCAGCCTTTCAAAGACTCAATGAAATCTGCATTATGAGTTAAGGGGAAACTGGAAGTGCCAGGAGTTCAAATTAATCTTTTCATTACTTTGTGTAAATTGAGTGAACTTTTGAATTGCGTTAATACACAAACTAATCTCCTCTTACCAATGTCAAGCCGTTGCCTGGAACAGTCATTGTAATAAACAGCAACTCAGTAAATTACAAGCTCTATAAGCTTTTGTACAAAAAGATGAGCTGTCCTCTACAATTTGGACGAGCTGTAAGGCATTTCTGCAGAACTGCTAGTGGGTGATTTTTCAAGAATCTTGTTTGAAGAAGCAGAATTTATTTCACTGAAAACCATCACTCTAATTACCATGGAACGTTTCTGGTAACCAGTTCCCCATACGTATGTAATGGTCTCTGTTGCTTGTCTGCTTACGTCAGGAAATGCCACTTTGGAACAAGAAATCAAGAAGCTTTTCCTGGGTATGAAAAGCCCATCAGCCCAGTGTTCGCCTTTGTTTTGTGCTGCTATAAACATTTTACAGAGCATCACAAACATTTTCTGTTGGAGAGCAAAGTCCTCTTGTTCTGAGACATCAGATGTGTGGAAGGCAATTGGGGGTGAAGCCAACAAGAAGGATAGCAAGCACGTGGTAAGTGCTAAAGTGGGTGTTTCAGGATAGTTTTAAGGAATATTACATGTTAACTTAGGAAAATACAAGACAGGAAAAGATAAGACATTTTGAGGTAACGGTAATTTCTTTGCCCCATCCCTGGAGGCACTCAAGGCCAGGTTGGATGGGGCCATGGGCAGCCTGAGCTGCTGGGTGGCACTGCCCATGGCACAGGGTTGGAACTGGATGGGCTTTAAGGTCCCTTCCAACCCAAGCCGTTCTGTGATTCTGTGGTTCTATGATGCTATGATCTTCAGGGCAAAATACTGAGCTACCACGACGCTCCAGAAAATACAGAAAAATGTTGCTAGGTTGGGGTGTAGCACTGCTGTCACCTGAGAAAAATGTCTGGTTTTGTGATTTAAACACCTATTTACGGAGAGTTATTTTTTGCATCTGCTGTTACAGTCAGTGGATGTGCTATGCACATTTCCAGATTAAGTGCATTTCCCAAATAATAAACGTAACAGAAATGCAGTTTATTTAGGGTTCTGATGATGTCATGTTGAGAGCACGAAAATGGCACTGTCAATTAGGTTTCTTCTCAAAAGAAACATGGATCTGTTTCTGTTTTAGTAGGAAAAGGGGTTCTGTTCCAAGTAAAAGAAGACTACAAATGATTGAGAGGGCTCTGAGAACCCAGTGTTTAGGGACTGTTTTTTTCTCTGAAACAGACACATCATTATTTCTTTTTGACATTTTATCAATTGTATGTTGATTTAACCGTAGTACTGCATTGAAAAATCAGCATTTATGCAACTTTCTGTACCTGCATCCTTAAGTTGAGCCACCCCGCGTACACACACAATGGCGCAATTAACTAATACTCAGATAAAACACATAGATGTGATTTCCTGTCCTTGTGAATTAAGTGTTAAATAAATTGAAGCCCTCACTCAGAGGAACAGTCAAAGGTATTTCTTCATCTCACCTTTCTCAGCTCTGCTGGGGGCTGTCACAGCGTACCCGTGCTGCTACAAAAGTAGGTATCTTTCAACTAGTACACAGAGAGAAGCTGGAAAGTTACGTGGCACATCTCAGCCAGCAGCTCTAGGTTTCTTCTCACACTCGTTAACGAAGACAGCATCATTAGTTCAAGTCAGCAAGGAAGGAAAGCGCGGGCCCCTGTTGATTTGTTCCTGCATGACACATCTTCCTGATGCTTCTGGCTCTGTCTGCAGAATGGGAGGAGGTGACTTTGAGCAATAATTTGAGCAAATGTGGAATTTCTGTTCTTTTCCATTCTGATGCGAAGACTGCCGCAGTGCCTGTGCAGAGCTGATCTTCCCCATATCCCCCTGCGACAGCTGAAAGTCTGTTCTCCACCAGCCCATCATCCTTCCTTGTGGTTCCAGCCATCCATTTTCCTACACTGGTCTTCAAAGCAGTAGCAATTCCCATTTCTCTTTAAAATTACACTGATTTTGAATCAGTACAGCAAGCCAAGCCTTTTTAGCAAAAATATATCTTTCTGAGTGGAAACTTGAGGTCTCCAGGAGACAGCAGCACAGACTGTTTGTCACTTCAGCAGGAGCAGCTGCAGCTGTGACTTCTTCCAAACAAGCAATCCAAACATAAATATTCAAAAGCAGTTCTCATGAGCAGACTTTATTAAAGTGGTTCACCCAGACTCCTAGATGCTTAATATTGCTGTCACTTGCATGACTTCATAGGGTTTTACCCACTTTTGCTTCAGCTGCCCTAGACAACCACAAACTCGGAAGCCACCCTCATTATGTCCTTTGAATTAGGATTTGTTTCAAAGCCCAAAGCACCAGAGACCCATGGGCACACATCCACCTCCCTCAGCCCCAGCAGCAGCCCCTTTCTCAGCAGGATGGTGACTGCGTATCCACACACCTCGCTCAATGACCATTTTGCAAAGATTTTTGCAAATGAGGAGATGCTGAAGACACAAAAATGAAGAGACAGATTTGGAGATGCTGAAGATATAAACACGTAACACCATAAAGTCTGCCTTGAAATATTACTAGGAAGGAAATTCTGGTCTTTCTCATCCATGTTGATTAAAGATATATCAGAAGATTGCACTGCTAAATCTGTAGAGGCTGTGCACATGGTCAGGACACCGGATTTCAATGCCATTCAACACATTACTGCATGGTTTTTGTTCCCATTTGTCTCATTTGTAATTTACTCTAAAACTTATTATGCATGTCACTAAGGCTGTATTGTCAGACAAGCTTTGCAATGAGCTTATAGCTGCATCACCAATGGTAGAGCAACAAAGACAAGAAGATATCTCACATGTTTTATCTAAAACAGGAGAGTTTTAAGCGAGGAGCATCATGGCACACCCGTCCCCTTCAATCCAAACTTCAAAACAGCTCAAAGAGAGATGCTATGACCTGGCCCACACTACACCCCTCGCAGCAGAGCAGAGTGGTCCTGCAGTGATGTGTGCAGGAGAGGGAGGACCAGGGAGCAGCATTTGCCATCAGTGTCATTTCTGAAAGATACAGATGAGCAATTTCATATATTTCAAGGAAAGGGGAAAACAGAACTGCTGAGTGCCTGTGGCAAATGAAGCTCAGCTGGGATAATTTTACTGGCAATGGAAGATGATGGTGTGACACAACTGGCACATGGACAGCCATGCAGAGCTCAGACAACTGCATGGACCTGTCCCTTTTAAGTCCCTTTTCTCCTCCTTTTTTTCCCCCAGTCTTACTCTTTCCCAACCCACCTTGATCCTATCCCCACATTCAGTCCATCCCCCATCATCCTGCACTGTCATGCACAAACCCCTTGAAAACATCCCACCATAAGTTTTACACAACACCAAACATATTTCTCCCCATAAGGAATTCTATACCCATCATTTTGTCCTGAATATCCTTCTGAGTCTACTTTTGATAACTTCTGGTCCCTTCACAAAAAAAAAACAAAAAAAAAAAAACAAAAAACAAACTCCAAACCATCCACAACCAAACTCAAAATGCCTTAAAGCCCATCTTCATTCCCCATAGTAATTTTTTTAAATAGGCCAAGGAATACATACTTAAGGAATATACTTTCAAGCATCCCCATTACAAGACATACATTATAGCCGGGGAAGGCATTTACCACTGGGCTCTGCAATATTACCTGTAGAAAAATGGACCATCTTGAGATCTCCATGAGAAGCTGGATGTGTTCGCAGCTGCAAGGCAGGATGGAATTCCCATGAGTCTGCTGAAAGGGTTGTGTCTATGAGGGTACTGCTCCTCACCGCTGTAAAATGATGGCAAAGGAGGGGGTTGGCCAAGATTAAAACAAAGCCCCTGAACATGGCCATGTTGAAGGTTTTCCTGCTGCACACATCTTCATGTAGGCTATACATTCTTTTGGCAGTTCTAATGGCTGGCTTGATGAAGACACTTAGTCCATTTCCCAATTAAAAAGTTACCACAACACAATTATTCCTGCATCCAATGCTTTCCTTCAGTATCTCCTTACTGCCCTTCTGCTTTTGTTCCAAGCTTTCTCTTTCTCTCAACCCTAATCTTAGCCATAAACCTAATTCTAACCCTAACCCTATATCTAGCCTTACCCCTAACACTAACCCTACTGGCTGGCAGAGCTTTAGGCACGGTCCCTGTACCCCGGCTTCCAACAGATGTTCAGAAACATGGCTAGTCCAACAGGAAAGCATCAGTTTGGGGAGAAGCCTAGAGAACATGGGCTCTAGGTGTTTGACATTGCTGGTGCTTGCGTAGGAGTCATATAATGGGAAAGTGAACTTCTGTTCAGAAGTACATGAGTCACAATGATGGCCTCACCATACTCTTCTCAGTCATGGCAAACAATTTAGCAGGGGGAACAAACACAAATCATGGAAACAGAGGGAACTCTTAACCAGGAGGGCAGAGCAGCACTGTATTGTGTATCCTAGTGAAATCCCTCTTTCAGCAGGGCTTGGACCAGAGAGCTGTGGTGCCTCACAACCAACACTTCTCTGACTCCATATTCATTCTCAAGTAACCCTGTATTAGTGATGGAGTCTGACCCTAGGTCTGACTCAGCAATGATTGGTATACTGAGCAGTGGCAAACACACCACTTCTTGTCTTTTGGGGGTTAAAACATGTCCCAGAGAAAAGGGAGTCTTCTACACGTTGCATGGATATTGAAGAACATGAGGGTGTTGAATTCCCTAGTGATATCTATGAAAACTTTGTAAAGCCCTAACATAAGGACTACAGCACCTTTTTCGAATGTGAAAAATATAGAAGGAGTATGAGCGGCTTTCAGGACAGATCCACGGTGCTTTTATTCAAAGGGACTTCAGACGAGGCAGACTGGTGACCTAACTTGGCATAAGCAACAATCTTGCTGCTAAAAACATAACTTGCTCCCAGAATAGATTTGAAAATGAATATTCTCACTGTTTGCTTTTTTTCCTACAGCTTTACTGGCAGTGAGTTTCCACTAAACATGCTTCCCAGGGAGCAGGGAGATCCAAGACTTCAGATGTATGCTGTGCTATCAAAGCTGAGCTGATGCTCAGCAGCAAAGCCCCAGCTCTGGCCCTGCTGGGTGTTGAAGTAAAACCTACCATTATTCCTATCACCTGTGTCCTGAAAACAGAATGTCTATAAATGTTGCAGATCTACATGCAGTCACGCTTCCAGTACGTTGCTAATCTTCTCAGGGGAGTAAACCATACCTCCAGCTACTTCTCATTTTGTTTCTCTACCATTTCTACTTTTCCAGTCCTCCCTTGCTTGAGGGCGGTGCTTTGTGACTCCTTTGAGTACAGTCAGCCAGTAACCATTTTTCTCACATCATATTTTTGGCCGGCACAGTGTTCGATGGGCCTGGCCCATCAATTCAGAGAGCTGATACTACTGACTGGCTAGGACTCTGTCTTGAGCTCACTGTTGGGAATATAACCCACCCTTGGGAAGTGCCTGTGGAGCTGGAAACTCCTCCTCTTTGTGGAAGGTGTCCTGACAAGGGTTGCATACCCTTCCTTGAGAACTGAGGTAGCTAACACCTCTAACATGGCGAGGCTCTACAGACTTGGAGAGCATGAAGGCTGTGTGCACATTCTGAAGGGCCTCGCTTACCATGTTGAGCTTCACATCAGAGCTCTGCTCTGGACTTCTTCCACACAAAACTCTCCAGCAAAGGAGGTTTTCTGAGGAGAGGATTGCCCGTGGACACAAGAAACTTCCCAGGTATGGGATCTCCTGAACATCATTTGGAAGGGAACCTCCAATGTAATTTTAAGGAGCCAAATATGAATTTGAGGGTGGGGTCTCCAAGACCTCAACAGAGGCTGGTGTTGGAAAAACAGCCAGGCTCCTTTGAAGAGATGTTTTTCAGTGGATAAAACAGAGGGCAGTGTTTCCCCTCCCGGCTCTTCAACAGCCTGCATGGAACCATCAATGTGTTTTTGTGCTGTGCTTCTCGGTTTCCTGGAAAAAGAGCAACTTTGGGGAAAGAAGACTGCCCGGCTCCTGGAGTGCACAAAGCAGCCTGGAGGAAGCTGTCTAGTAACCAGCAAGGGCTTGCTGCAGTTTCCAAGGTAACTCCCATCTTCTCAGATCCAGGTGAGGCTCAGCCGTTACGAGCACACGGGCAGAATACAAATAGTAGGTCCGACATGGAGAACGAGACGTACCCTAAGTGCTATGTGTTCCCCCAGCTCTGCCCATCCAGATCAGCCCACACGGCAAAGCCCCAGGAATGAGGTCTCGCCAGCGTTCAAAATTGCCACAGGTGATTTTCCAGCTGAAGTTCTGACCCTAGGCCCCAAGGAACCCATTAATATACAGCTCACCAGCTGTATATATTGAGATCAGCTCTGACCTTCCTCACGTGCCCACCTCAGAGCAGCACAGGCCCTGAGGAACCAGCCACGTGCTTGGCTGCTTGAGGCCTCAAGGCCTTCCTGGGGTCTTCAAGGGAAATAAAGGAGTCAAGGCCTCCCGGACTTCATCTCCATGGCAACCATGGGGAAGTTTAGCTGTGAAATGAAAGCCAGGAGCTGTTCATGCATCAGATCACATGGGTCAGGTGCTCTTACCTCTGTGCCTCCTGCTGCAGAAGTCACCGGGTTTTAATTGCCTCTTCAAGATCAGCTCAGATGAGGAAAACAAGAGCGATGAGGGTGCACTCATGGCCACTTACTGAATGCAGAGCGTTAATTCTTTAACGTTTACGTCATTGTAAAAGGATTCTACAAAGAGGAAGAGAGTACTTCCAAGAGCAGAGAAATCAAGGCCATTCCTGAAAGCCTCACGTGTTTATTTCAGTTGTGCTGCATGCAGGCTTCCAGCAGAGCTCACGAGCACACGTCCAAGCTGTATCCTTCTGTAACTGGTAGCCCAGCACCATCTCTTCATTGCCCTCACACATCCCAGGGCTCAGCTGTGTGGGGTGGAGAGGGACACAGGTGCCAGGCTGAGTCTTCAGGGATGAGACAGCGTGGGACCATTGCCGCCTGGGAGGAGGGCAGTGCGATGGATATGGGCTGTGCTCTCACATAAACCCATGGAGAGGCCTCTTGAGGAGAAAGGGAAGGAGATTTCTGCAGTCCACTGATGGTCTAATGCGACCAGAGGCCCTTTTTCCAGTTGTTTGCAGCTTTCCTCGCATATTCTGTCCGCTGGCAATACCTAATCCACCCACAAGACCCCACATAATGAGGAGTTCGAGGAGCAGCCCCCTCCTCTGACACCTCCAGCTCTCCTAGAGAAGAAACACTGCCTGACAGTGGATTTATCATTTCTCAGCTGACTTTTAGTGCGCAGAAAAGCCAGGAACCCCACCAACAACTGAATATCAACAGCAAGTATGATTAAATGAGATGCAGGCAGCTGAGGCATCATCTTATTTTAAGTGCTGCACACCCTTAAATTAGCAGCTGAGCATTTTTGGTTGCAAAATAACATTTAAAACTCTTTACAGGGAGAAAATCGTGGTTTAGCAACTAAGCTGACACAGTGAAGGTCTGCCAAGTGCTTGGGAGTTTGAAATGCAATAGGCACAACTTTGCGATGACAAAAGAAAGCTTTTTTTTTCTCAGCCTGTCAACGGATACAGTCTTCAGCTCTTCCTAGGAGGCACCTGGGACAAAGTGCCTCCAACAGGTAATATTTCTTACAGCGTAGTCATTCCACCTCTGATCTCTCTGCCCTGATTCTCAAAGGAAGTTCACAAAACATTCCCTCAGTAAGTTTGGAAATCTCATCACCTTTCTGAATAGTAAGGTTTTCAATAAATTATGATGCTCCCGTTCTCACCATGCCCAATAATCTTTCAGTGCTCTACACCATGCCATTATTGTTCTACAAATTACCTATTATCGCTCTTTTCTCCGTGGAAGATAATCTATATCTTCTTATATTCCATAAGTGCTGTCAGATGTCTAACTCAGGCACTTGTCTTATTATATCCCCATACGCAGCTGGGTTTGAATTCCTCTGTGTCATTCTTGAGGAGCGTGTGTGCCCTAAACCTTACCTGCTTTCTCCAGCTGGATGAGCTGACTTCTTAAAAACTATTACATCTACCTAAAATCTGTATCTTTAGACCTTTGGCTTCAACGATACTGCCACTCTGAAATGCTGCACACATTGGGAAGAAGAGGGCAGGAAGCAGTTGGGTTTTATACCTCCTGGGGCACCTGCGTAAATATCTTTACTGTGTGGCTTGACAGCTGGAGACATAAAACTGTTATCCTGGAAGTCAGGCATCTTCACTGGGAGCTTCTGGGAATTATTCAGTGTTTCCAAAACAATTCTACAACAGCAGTGGCTGCTGCAGAAGATCCCATGAAAAACTTATATTGCTGAGGGAAGAAAGTGTGCAGTGCAAACTCCAGGACTCCCCACAGCAGCAATGGCCCCCCAGGAAGAGCTGACCAAACAAGGCTGCTCTGTTTAATAAATAAATAGTCCATCAAGAGTCCAACTGAGGCTCTTCTCACAATTGGAGGTTTTTTAGCATCTGTTCCTTGGGTTGCCTCTCTAAGCATCTAGTGCAGGCTGGGTCTACACCACTGGATCCCTCTTACTGGATGCCTACCAGCATCTCTTTCCTGCACTGGACCTCTAGTTCCCTTATATTTGTGACAAAATAATATCTCTGAGGCTTTCATCCCATCCTCAAATTTGGTTGGAACTGGCAAATGGTTTCAAAAGCTGGGGAAGGGACAACTGTCAAGCAGATGCACACCTACACAGGACAACAAGCTAAATGCTATGTAATCATGACATTCAGAGCTCTATTGTAACATAGAAACAGAGGCACAGAAATAATGCTGTGTGAGCAGCCTGCATTTTGGCCTGTTTTACTCTTCGGCTGTTCAGCTTCACAATTTCAGTAACATTTCCAGGGAAGCCTTTTTATGGTTCCTTGTGGGATGGCACGTTAACTTTGAGGTACAGGAAGACACATTTTCAATTAGCCTTAATTTTTACCTTTTTACATTCACCCCACGCACACACACATCACAAAGAGGAGATTCATGTGCACCAGCATGCAGAGAATCAGCAATGCAAAAAGCCATCCACATCTTCATCCCCAACAACAGATGATCGAAGCCAGATGAGTCTGGACCCAGAGCCCTACACAGACCAGCTTATTGAACGTGACAGCTCTACTTGTGTACAGACAGATGACTTCACTCAAGTAGAGGTTGTGGGGTCTGCCCTCCTTGTGAAACCTCTTTCTTCACAGCAAACATTATCTGCTCGAACACTCATGTTCCTATTTTGGGGTCACTGTTTACAAGCGCAGACTAACAACAGTGAAACAACAGGAGTCTGCTACCAGGCAGCACTCTCCCTGCGCTCTCAGAAGTGGCCTGCAGAAGTTACACTTCTAGAGAGGGCAATCACAGCAAGTACATTAAAAAATGTTGTCAGAGATTTCACATTTCCTAAGATGAAGGTGAATAACTGGCACCGTCTCTAACAGGCTAGAGAAGTAGTTATTAGGGCTGAGGCTTACGTGAGGAATCTTTGTCACTGACAGTGATTTCTTAGACTGAGCAAGTATCCCAACGCTTTCAAAACACCAGGAAATATTCTAGGGAAGAGATGCATGATTTTGGTTGTTCAGCTGAAGCACCTCTGAATGGCTGTCATAAATAATTGGCATTGTCTCCCAGCAGAGGCAATGGATCGTTTAATATCCAGGCCTGTTGTTATACCCAGACACGTCAGATAAGCTCACATCTGGCCGAAAAGAAACTGCCACACATTTGTCTTACATTCACTTCTCTCCTTGTGATTTTGCCTGTTACTCCAACAGTCACTTCAGCATCTCTCATCAAAACTGTAACTGTGGCTCAATCAATAATGTTTCACCGGAGTGAAATGTCTTGATCCAAAAGCACTCAAGCTGGAGATCATGCCAAACACACAAGTAATCAAGATAGCAGGGCACTTAGCATGACCTGTCTTCATTATAAAAAGCTGAGTTTTATTGAGCAGTCATCCTGAGGATTTCATACTGCCCATGTTTCTAGTAAAGCAGCGGGATCCCCTTTGTAATTTGCCTCAAAATCCCATGATGGGGGACTTCAAGGTAAAAGGGACTTCCCATGTCTGGGGTTTGTTCAGCAGCAGCACTGTGCGATCAGAATAAAAGGGCAAAGAAGGCAAGTCTTATAAAATAATCTCAGTTCTGCCACTCGGCTCTCCATGCAATGAGAACGTCCTTAAATTTTCTGTTTTAACTAACAGTTAAAATGCAACATATAGATGTTAATGAAGTGAATGAAATAATGAAATGAAGAATATTTATCATTTCATGACTGTGAGCCATCACACGACTGCAGAGTGACAAGAGACAGGGTATGTGGGTGTCATTTCCATGCCCTGCCTCACACCATGCACTTGTCTGAGACCTGTGGGTCTACAACAACCTCTGGGTGGCTGGAGAAAAGAACAGAACTGCAGCAATCCCTAAGTCACAGAAACAACAAAGATTCATACATATAACCACCACCATCTTTTGGGTGTCAGTCACATCCTGCAATACCTATTTTATCAACATTTTTGTCTATAATGCCCTTCCACTGGTAGAGGTTAGCTCTCTACCCTCAATTTTGAGCACACTGGGTGATTTTCAGCCAACTTTGAGCAAGAGAGCAGGTGTCTTGAAGTTACTACATTTCCAGTGGATTTGAAGAAAACAAGCTCAGAAAAAGAGGACATGGCAAAGGGCTACAGAAGACTCAGTTGTCAGATGGGAAAAAAAAGTGGAAGGAAGAACTCAAGGTCAGTCAAGCAAGAGACAAAAAAGGATAAGAAATCAGGCCTCATTACTTATAGTAGTGCCAGAACGATGCCCTCTTTCACACTCCAGAAGATCTCCCCACAAACAAAGCAAGTTAAGGTGATGTCGCTGTCATGCTGCTACAGAGATATTATTTCCAAGCACATGTTGGCAAGCGAGGATAAAGCCTAAAGGTGACTTTAAGTCATTGCTGTCCAGACTCCAGATCTGAAGCATTCAGATCTTCAGCAGTGGCCAAGGGACCCTGGAGATGTTGTTGATGCACAGCAGGGTAGATCAGAGCAAAGCAGGGTGAGAGACATCAGTGAAAATCTCTGCTGGGGCCAGCTCTGCTCTTTGGCATTTATTTGCCAGACAGCTGAGTCAGAGTCTGCAACAATAGCAAATCTTCAGCAGTAAATCAGTGGGCTAACAAGCATTAGGGGCAGAGATTTTAAAGGCAGGAGACATGCTGTGGCTTATATCAAGGTGTTCCTAAAAGGATTTTGTTTCGTTTGTTCTTTAAGAAGTAACTAGGTAATACGCCGTGCAGGCATGAACCTGATCCAGGGGGCAAAGCAAGGCAGGCAGAGAGGGAATGGTCTTTCTCGAAAAACAGAGCAGAAAAGCAAGAGACAGCTAATTTGCTGAGGGGCTCTGATCCCCAGGCTGAGGAAGGAGAGGTTAGGGAAGCGCTCCGATAATGCTGCATGTGATTGAAATAGCACTGTGCTGAATGAGTGATGGGAGTTTCAAGAAGATGTGTACATGAGAACAGGCACATAAATGTAAAATGTCAAAAAAGCTGTAGCAACAGTAAGATCATCCAAGTGAGGAGGGTGATGCATCTTAAAAAAAGAGGGCAATTAAGTAATGCTATAAAACAAGGGCCAGAAGTTTGAACTCACAAAGTTCTGCAAACCTTAGGGCAGGGAAAAGCAACAAGGTGAGATTTGGAAAGCTGTTGAAAAATAGCTAATAGGATCTAGCTTCAGTGATCCACCTTTGAGCATACACAACATGAAGAGTGAAGCTGGTTCCTCAGAAATGACAAACGTGTATAGAACCATAGAACAATTAATGGTAGAAAAGACCACTAAGATCACCAAGTCCAACTGTCAGCCAATCACCACCATGCCCACTAATCCACGTCCCTCAGTGTCATATCCACATGGTTCTTGAACACCTCCAGGGACGGTGACTCCATCACCTCCCTGGGCAGCCTGTGCCACTGCCTCACCGCTCTTTCTAAGGAGAAATTGTTCCAAATATCCAATTTAAACCTCCCCTGGTGCAATTTGAATCCATTTCCTCTTGTCCCATCATTAGTTACCTGGGGCCTGCCTCCACCTCACTACAACCCCCTTTCAAGGTAGTTGTAGAGAGCAATAAGGTCTCCCCTGATCCCTGAAACAGGTGAGGAGCTTGGGAGCTGGGAGTACCCTGCAAGGTGCAAGTGCCATTTGAAGGCTGCTGACTCCAAATGCTTGGCCTCTGGTAAAAATTGTTCTAAGTGACAAGGTTGAGATTTTTGGCAACAAGAAGATTATGAGAAGGAAATAGCTTCTGATAATAAATAACCATAGTCACCAATCTCATAGTTCCCCTGGCTCCACATGCCATTTGATAGTAGATAAAAGGATGCAATGTGAGACCACCAGGGTTAACTGCAGTCCCTGCCCCATTCACAGCCCTTGGGCACCTATGTTCTCACTGGATCATCTTGTCATTGCTGTTTGTTTCTGTTGTTCTCTTCTGTTACCCCTCAGCTTATTTCCGTTAAGCTCACTGAAATGCCATTTCTGCCTTCCTTTCATTTTTAATTCATAATAAACTGGGAGGCAAAATTTCAGACCTTGTATAAGCTTATCCATTGAAAAAATCCAGTAAAATGTAATCTGACTGTAGGTCTGAAGCCCTTCTTATTGGTTCCAGTTTAGTCATTTCATTTAGCAGGAAAGCCCTTCTTTGTGGTCAAGAGAGCATATTTGGAGGTCAGTAATAGCATAGTCAGATCACAGAATGAGGAGATCAACCACTTTCAAATAATTGTATTTATTAGATCACTAACACTGGTGCAGAAAAGCACCAACAACTGGCACTTCAGAAGCAAAAAGAGAGCTGGCAGTAGCAGCCATCAGGCACCAGGTGAAAAGACTTTGGAGAGAACCCGGGCACAGTATGCAGCAGTAATGAGGCAGACACTACTGATGCTTCCAGTGAATTATCTCAGGGAGAGCTACTGGAGGAGTTGCCATGGTCAAACTACCACCAGGCTCAAGGGTGGGACACAAGCATGCACATATTGGTGGTTGTTTTCCATTAACGCATGTGGTCTTGCAGGACACTGGAGCAACCAGTTGCAAAGCACCCACAAACTTCATATCTTTATTGCAGACACATATCGGCAATTCTAAAATGACTCTGCCTGTGCTGTCAGCTGTGGGCAGCTGCAATAGGTTGTCAGTCAGTGCTATGCACATTCACGCTTTGCCAGCCCCGTGGTTGGTTTCCCTACAGAGGCAACCTGGTTTTCTTTAGGACCCTTGATTTGTTTTGCTAAGCACTAATGTTTTGGCTCAGCTTAGTCACACAACCTTGTCCTAGGTTCTTGTAAAGCTCCCTCTGCAAAACAATAATCCCTTCTGGGATAATATATATATCAATAAAAAACCATGGCCACTGTGCATTGTCTAGACCTACATAATTATGGCAATATGACTGGTACATAATCAAAATTGTTTAATTATCATGTGATGGAAATAAATCCATTGAAAACACTTATTTTTGTAGCTGAACAGAAAATGCCTTGCTCTTCACTATGTCTTCAGTGGGAAGCTCAGGAGACAAGCAATCAGTGGGTACTGCTGACCTTTCATGCTGCATCACTAGAGAAAACTCAAGGATGAGACTCAAGGACTGGAGAACAGGTCGGGTTTAGTTCTGCAACATCTACGCACCTACAAAGAAAAGGCACTGTAGAAGGCAAAAAGATGCACAGAGCCAACATGATATTGGGTTAATAATTCACATCGTCAAAACCACTTTTTGAGATATACTAGTGAAAAAAGCTAGCTAGCAGACTTTATGCCAAAGATAGGCAAAGCAGACCTTGACTTTGAGAGATGTCAATTCTACCGTCACTTTTTATGAAATGATTTTAAATTAGTTTCAGATAAATACCTTTGAAATTCTCCAACAAGTGTTTTGTTTCTTTTTTCTCCTCTTCTCTTCTCTTCTCTTCTCTTCTCTTCTCTTCTCTTCTCTTCTCTTCTCTTCTCTTCTCTTCTCTTC
>JANHGO010002357.1:0-30342 GCA_024606505.1 Aquila spilogaster
CCAATTATATTGTATTATATTGTGTTATTTTTGCATTCCAATATCTTATTTAGTAAATTAGTTTTCCTCCTCAGATCGCTGCCGCTGTTTTGTTTTTAGGCCCATCTCCCTACTCTCTCCTTTCTCCCCCTTTCCCTTTCCCAGGTCATGGGTCCATTGGTCCCCCACCCCATTAGTCGTGGAACCAGGCCGAGCCGGCCCATAAACCATTGACAACTGGGCATCAGGCTACCCACAGGACATGGTGAGTGATTGCTTTAGTATCACTTGTTCAGTTTCTTTCTTCTTCCACTTCTTCTTCACCTGGTAAACAATTTTCATCCTGACCCACAAGTTATCTTCCTCTGATTCATGCTGTCCTCTCCCCCATCCACTGGTAGAGGCAGGAAGAGAGCGAGCGACTGCATGCTGCTCAGTCATCAACCGGGTTTAACCTTGCGAAGAGCAAGGAGCTCCCCGTCCTCACGGCCCTCCTCACCACTTTGTTTCCCAGTAGAGTTCTTCAGAGAGACTCTTTGCTAAGCCTGTCCCTGTCCATGTCCCCTCAGTGTGAGCCCTTCTCAGGGTGATGCCTCACTGCAATGGGAGCTGTTTGAGCAAGAACAGACGATGCCCAAGGGATGTAGCCAAGGGAGAGGGGTCTGGCTCACAAGACTCTGCTTGAACCCCCTGAGCTGACTGCTGATGGTTTCAAGGACAGTTTTCGCATCCCAGTCTCCCAGAGAGCTGGATTCGGTGGTTGTGCTGTCACATGGATAAGGAATTGACTGCACGGCCATATCCAAAGAGTTCCAGATGTCAGCTCAGTTTTTCAGCAGCTGCCAAGTTTCGCTTTCAGATGCATCTCCAGTCAGCAGAACAGCTTCCCCCTGCCACACCAGCAGGAAGCTGCAGCCTGTGCAGAGGCTCCGGGCTGTGTAAGAGCAGGGTCAGAGCTGGGAACAGAAAGCACCGGGGCTGCAGATCACCAAAAGGGCAGGTAGGGCCTGGCTGCGATGCCTGGGTTGGGGCAGGGGCACTTGCACCCACTGGGATCCCCTTGGTCCTCTGCTTGGTACGTTGGTGCTTCAGGTTATGGTGCTGGGCTGAGAGGGACCAGCAGGAAAGAGGGGACTGTGGCGGTGGCAAAGGGGCTGTGCTATGGGGGCTGCGATGGCAATGGCTGCGCTGGGGAGCAGGGAGGAGCAGGGAAGGGAAGCACGAAGGGCTCGACAGCCAGATGTGGGGCTGAGCACAGCAGGGATGGAAGCACAAGGAGCACGGGCAGCGGAAATGCAGTGCAAGGGTGAGCAGGGAGCAGAGCCCTGAGGCAGAGCCAGGGGGCCGTGGAGCAGAGCCCAACACAGAGCCCTGTGGCCCTGCTCTGCATGCTGGCGTGTTGCGCTCATTCCTGCCTTAAGGGTGCTGGCCGCCTGTCACGGTGCGCACTGTCACCCCTTTGGGACCCTCGTTGGCAGCTGTGTCTGTGCAACGTGCCATGCACACATCCCTCCTGCTTATCTTTGCTCTCGGTGGGGTTCCTCATAGGGGGACTTCTCTCGTTGCTGAGCCCTTACTCTTCCCCTACACTGCGCTGCCTTCCCCTCCCTGACCCTCCTGCACCCCACCAGGACACATTCCATCGTGCATAAATCATTAGCTCTGTGAATGGCCAAGAGAAGGCTGGCTTGTTGGCTTTCCTCCACCATGAGAAGAGGAACCTTCTGTGCAAAGTGGGGAAAAGGTGCCTCTGTTGGCTGGAGAGCGGGTGGGAACCTCACTGCTCCCAGTCCTGGGCAGGGCAGGACGCTGAGTTGAGTTCCTCAGCACTGAGCAGCAGCACTGCTGACGTGCTGAAGGAGCAGCCAAAAGCACAGGAGGAAGAGCTGGAAGGCAGAAGGGGCAGATCCTGCTGACCCCACACCCCTATACTGCTCTCGCTTTGCAGCAAGAGCTGATGGAAGCCAACGGGGCTCCTCATGAAGGAAAGCAGCTAAAAGTGAGCAGGAGGTAGCCAAGGGAGAAGGGGGCTGGCTCACCTCCCTTTGCCTGGCAGCCAATTAAAGGGGGATGCACACCTACAGGAACGCTCTCGGAGCTCGCTCCCTGATGTCAGTGCCATCCCCCGGCCTCGGCACTAATTGGCGATGGGGAGGCTGCGGGTTTGTGGCCGTGACCTCAGGATCCACCTGATGTCGGGGGCAGCAAACAGCGTCCTGTCCTCCGCTCTGCCAGCCCCTGCTCCACGCACACCTTCGGGTCGGGGTTAAAGGTTCCTTTGTTTTTTCTCGAGGTCCGTGCCTGGCTACTCCATTTCCCAGAAGTCAGAGCCTTTCCCACAACAGGCTCAGGCCCTTGTGAAACTGAAAGTGCTTCTCGAGCACGCCTGCTGTCAGAGATGAATGCCCAATACATCTCCTAAGCTCAGGATTTGACTGTTTCAGGCCCAGCTGGCTTCCAGCCCTTTCCCGAGGGTGGGGGATGCTGAGAGGTGACGCCTTTGCAACCTCTTGGCAGGAACCAGCAACCTGGGAGCTCCCAGCACGCTTGTGGTCTCGATGACAAAGAGCCTGCAGGGTTCACAGAACCCCAGGGTGCTTGGGGCTGGAGGTAGCTATCTTTGGGTCCCTCTGGTCCCTCCCTAAAGGGCCGCCCAGAGCAGGGTGCCCAGCACCACGGCCAGGGGCCGTGGGAGATCCCCAGGGAGAGGAGACCCCACAGCTCTCTCTCTGCTCCCCATGCCAGGGCTCCAGCACCCACCCAGCACAGCAGTGCTGCTGATGGGCAGCTCCTGGGCTCCAGGCTGTGCTCTGTGCCCCTGGGCTGCCCTGGGCACCGCAGAGCAGAACCCGGCTCCGTTCCCTTGCACCTCCTGTGGGGATTTATGGCGGTGGTGGGATCCCCGTGAGCCTCCCCTGCTCTGTGCTGAGCAGCCCCAGCTCTCTGAGCTCTCCTCCCAGCAGAGCTGCTCCAGGCCCCACAGCATCTTCATGGCCCTTTTCTGGGCTCTCCCCACGTTGTCCAAAACATTGTAAACATTCCAGTGACCTGAATTCCTATGCAGAGCCGGTCTAGTTGAAAAACCACTAATAGGAAAGAGAAGGGGCTCGGTGCCTTCTGTCAGGAGCAGCTGTGCTTGTCCTGCTCCAGCCCTGGGGCTTTCTCTGCACTGCTCGAACCCCCTGAGCTGAGTGCTGATGGTTTCAGGATTGCTTTGGGCATCCCAGTCTCCCAGAGAGCTGGATTCGGTGGTTGTGCTGTCACATGGATAAGGAATTGACTGCATGGCCATATCCAAAGAGTTCCAGATGTCAGCTCAGTTTTCCAGCAGCTGCCAAGTTTCGCTTTCAGATGCATCTTCAGTCAGCAGAACAGCTTCCCCCTGCCGCACCAGCAGGAAGCTGCAGCCTGTGCAGAGGCTCCGGGCTATGTAAGAGCAGGGTCAGAGCTGGGAACAGAAAGCACCGGGGCTGCAGATCACCAAAAGGGCAGGTAGGGCCTGGCTGCGATGCCTGGGTTGGGGCAGGGGCACTTGCACCCACTGGGATCCCCTTGGTCCTCTGCTTGGTACGTTGGTGCTTCAGGTTATGGTGCTGGGCTGAGAGGGACCAGCAGGAAAGAGGGGACTGTGGCGGTGGCAAAGGGGCTGTGCTATGGGGGCTGCGATGGCAATGGCTGCGCTGGGGAGCAGGGAGGAGCAGGGAAGGGAAGCACGAAGGACTCGACAGCCAGCTCAGGGGCTGAGCACAGCAGGGATGGGGCAGGACCGCTGCCCTAACCCTATCCCTCCAACACCACCCCAGTGGTATTCATACTCCTGTAACTCCTGCAGGGCACTTCCACTATTGCCCTGGGTTGGTCCCACTAGGACAGGAGAAGGGCTGGCCTTCACCGCTGCCTGGAGTGAGTCTTCTGCATCCATGGCTGCCCTCTCCTGAGCGTCTGTTTTTCTCCTTTAGGATTCTGGGCCTTTCCTTGTGTTTTTCTTCCCGAATTCTTGGTCCCCAACTTCTTCACAACCCTGCCTTCTCTACCAGGCCTGGCAAGTGACCGTGTGCTGCCTCTCTTGGGCCGGGTGCCCTGGTGCCCTGCATCCTCTGGAAAGCCAAGCGTCACACCACCAGGAGCACCTGTTGTGAGGTGAGATGATTCAGACTGCAAATCCATTTAGTGTTTTTCCTTAAATCTTCCCTGACCATAAAGGAAAAGCGGACATAAGGGCTCTGCAAGAGTCAAAAGAGAGCAGTAACAAGTGCCTGGCATCAGTTCCTGAGATGGAAAGGCTGTATCATGCGGTTGGTGGGATGAGAGCTGATTGCACAGGAAGGTTTCATGCACTGAATAAATCTCCTCGGTATCCACCTGAATAGAGGCAGACATAATTATCAGCTCTGTATAACAGCACTGTAAGGGTACACGCACAGCAAGAGCGTTGGCTTCCTTACTGTTATGCAGTCAAGGACCATTCCAGTGCCAAGACAATTATAAGTAAAGGGGGCAGTGATAAACTGAACACCACAGGGACATCAACTGGATGGACTGGGGTTAGCAGAGAAAATGCTGATGACCCAAAGTCTCCAGTGGCTACTTCATGGGTGATAGAACACTCTGGGCCCTGATCGAGAGAGGGTCAACTTGGATTAACCAGAGGGAATAGGAGACTTCAAGGTATCTGAGGACAGCCTGTGGAATGATGTTGAAGGGAAGCAGAAGGGGACCAAAACTGAGGAAGAGGCAAAAAAGGATACAAAAGGGGCTGCTGTCATGAGACCAGTGGTAGATCACTTGTCTGAGCAAGCCCAGCCTTGGTCACTGCACTCTGTCCTGCCTCCTTATTAAATCCTTTCCTTTCTGTCCCTGTGCTGTCTACCTCATGTCTGTGCGCTGCAAGGGAGGAGGGCCAGCGACAGATGAGACCAGTCTGGTGGATACACACGGGTGCTGCTGAAGGCAGTGCCCTGTCTGTGGTAGGTTGTGTAGCCATAGCCAAGTCCACGGTGTGTTTGTGTGGCTGTCCATATCTGTCTGTTTCTGGGGAGCCCTAGGTTGGGTTCCAGCAGCTAGCTGGGAAGAATCCTGAAGCTGGAGCTCTGGAGAGGCCTCTCCTAGGACAAGGCAGCAGTGGCCTCTTCTAATGTGCCTTTAACTGAAGTCTCTTTACCTCTTCCGCAGCCATGGAGTCACAGGAGGAGAGAGCAGATGATTTGGAAAAGGCATTTCTTGCTAAACAACTGCTGGCAGAAACATTTCGGAGGGAAGGACTGGATGAAGAATACTGGCTCCCCAAGCTGTTGCAGGTGTTAGGTGTTAAATCAAAAGAAGCTTTGAAACATCTGCAATATGAAGACTATCTGAAGCTGGAGTGTGAGGTACGGTACGCCTGGGAGAAGACGGCACTCCAAAAGCTTCTGAACATTACGGACAACAAAGCAACTGTTGAGGAGCTGCAGAAGCAACGCCTGGAGATGATGAAGCAGAGGCAAGAAGAAGCCAAGCTAGCCCTGCGGGAGCTGAAAGAAATGCATCGCAGCCAGAGCCACAGCAAGGAGATGATCAGACAGAAGGAGGAGGCACTATGGCAAGCCATGGACATTCCCAGGGAGTACTGGGCACCACCAGAGAAGGCCTTGGTAGATGAGCTTGCCAGCATCCAGAGGCAACTGGAGCAGCAGGAGATGTCCATTAGCAGGAGTGAGAATGTTTCAGATGAGGAGGTCCTGAGACGGGCGTCAGGAGGGCTGGCTCTGCAGGGCATTTACCGAACCAACAGCGTGACAGACGTGCTGGCAAAGAGAGAGCAGCTCATCAGAGTCCCCAGTGGCTTCAAGCTTGCTGGTCCGGAGCAAGGGTCACTGCTTGAGAGGAAGGAGTTCTCCTCCTCTGCAGCAGAAGCCAGTTTCACCAAGTCCATCGAGCAGCTGGGGTTCAGCCTAAGTGTTTCTGCCAAAGCCGGGTTCTGGGGCTTCAGTGTTGAAAAAGGTGTAGATTACAGCAGCTCCTCACGGAAGGAAGACACTCACCACTCACGTTCAGAGCAGACCTACATTTGTACCACCAAGTACCAGTACATCCCTCTGGCCTCCTGCTACTTCCAGAAGAACCAGCTTTGCCTCTCGGATGGGGCCCTGAGCGAGCTGCAAGACATCGAGCACCTTCTGAGCATCACCCAGGAGGCAGACAGGCTCAACATGCTGAAGAGCAGGTGTGCCAGCTTCTTCAGCAGGTTTGGGTCCCACGTCAACCAGGGACCCCTCCACTTTGGGGGCATATTCTGGTGGAAAGCATCTTCTGAAGGATTCAGGGCAGAGCAAAGAGAAGAGATGAAGCAACAAGCATCTGAAGCACTAAACTGCTTTATGAGGGCGAGCTTCAGCACGTTTGCTGTCAGTGTGGGAGTGAATGTGGACGTTTCAAAATCCAGCTCACAGGCATCACTTGGGAGAAGCGATAGAGACAGCAGCCACACAGCAATTCACCTCTCGGTGACCAATACAGGAGGTCCATCAGGGACAGATTCCCTTGCCCAGTGGAAGTGTGGGCTTGTGGCCAGTAACACAACCTGGTTTGTTATCGACAGGGGCTTTCAGCTGATCCCAGTGTGGGACATAATCTTGTCCAACCACAGCAGTGATTTTAAATCTGCCTATCAAATGAGCAGCAGCCTCAGGGCTGCATATGAAGCACTAACGAATCACAGTGTTGGCACAATGTTTGGAGAGGAGCTGGCCAGTGCCGTGGAAGAGGCCAGAACTTTCCTGGAGCACATGAAGACCTGGGAGGTGACCGCGGATGAAAGGAAACTGCTCATGTTGATAGACTTCAAACAGGCTCTGAATAAAAAAGCAAAAAACCCCAGTGTCTGGATCAACGTATGCCTGTCAGATAAGGCATTGCAGGAGTTCCTGCTGAACACCGTTCTGTTTTGCCAAAGATCGCCTCCAGAAAACATCACCTATATCAAATCTCTGCTGCAGTGCCTGCTGGACCCTCACATCTATTCTGTCAAGGACTTCCCCAGGGCTTCCTTCATTATGCAATGGATTTTCTTCACTGAGCAGACATTTCCCAAAAGTCCCAAGATTTCTGAGCTTCAGGATCTCATCAAGACAATGCAGCAAATGAAGGAGCACATTCAGGAAGTCACCTACTCACCAACCACCTCTGTATCTGCCATTCACGAAGCAAAGATCAAAGCCACCCTGAATATAAGCCTGGCTGTTTATTCTTTGCTCCAGTATCTGCAGGAGAGGGCAGAGAAAGACATAGAACTGTTAGTGCTCTTAGTGACAACCAGCATAGGATACCAAGTAGAAAGCAGCACTTTTCAGTACCTCCTTGGTTGTCCAGAAATTAACTTCATGGCCAAGGAAATGCAAACAGCATATGATGAGTATCAGAGCCTGAAGGAGCAGGATGTTTACAGAGCCGAGGCCTTCCTGCTCTTCACAGGCCTCACTATGACATCCAAAAGTAGAGAGGTGTCCCCTGAGCAGAAGAGTGACCGCTTAGTTTTCATGGAAGATAAGATGAAGAACTCGTGGTCTACAGAGATAGAAGACCTCCTCAAGAAACAGAGTGCGCTCAAAGACTGGGAGGAGCTGGAAAGAGACTTGCAGTCCTACATCAGTGGGCAATTGGAGGACACGTCTGTCGATCTGAAGAAACACAGTATAATCAAAGACATGGAAGACACTTTTCAAGGAATACCGCCTCGCAGTCCATCCAAACCCAAATCAGATGACAGCAAATCCAAAACTAATCAAGCCAGTACAAACCCAGAGTTCCTCAACTTACTTCAGCGCCTTGGGCTAGAAAGTTACTATCCAAGACAAATGGGGTCAGAAGACTTCCACATCATACACAAGACTTCTGTCCATGACAGCCAGCCCAGCAAGGATAGTGAACTACCTTTTTACTTCCTTCAAAAGCTCTTGTGTGTGGACTACAGCGTGAGGTACCTGACTTGCAAGGACAAGAGTAAGCCAGAAGTCACACCAGCACCAAAAGCCACAGAGGAAGAGCCCTCCGATTCCTTTGATGACTTTTTCAGTGATTTGGATGATGGAGCCCCTGAATCTGCAACCAGGGAGAGCCATGTGCACCCTATGGACCTCCAGATGGCCATTTTTCATTGCGCCAATGATTTCATGAGGCAGTACATTTCATCAAAGCTTGCCTTCTGCCAGTTTGCGCTACCCCTCCTGGTACCCAACCCGTGCACTTCACAGATTGAGTTCCCTCTCTGGTCCCTCAGCCAAATCAAAAAGAGCTGGAAAGGAGCAGCAAAATCAGGAGAGCAGACAAAAAGTAGCAGCTACAAAAACGAACTCATTTATCAGGCAGAGATACCCATCGTGTCCTTCATCCGCATTGGCAGCTCTTCTTCCTCTTCCAAGTCTCAGCTCCTCAACGCTCTGCTGAACAAACAAAAACACGACACCTTTTTCCACCGGCATTGCAAAGGCAGCATCCAAGACTGTTTCCTGATGAAAGGTGTGGTGGAGATCTCCTGGTATTGTCCCCGTGGTAGCGACGATGACAGTTTTGACAGCTGTGTTGCTTTCTGTAACCTGCACGGAGATGCCAGGGATCATGAGCCACAGCTGAGCTTCTTGCAGGAGATCTCTGCTGTCAACGTGGCTCTTGTTTCTGAGTCTGATCAGAGCGATAAGAAAGGCAGGAAAATTTTACATGATCTGTGGCGCTCTCAGAGGCCTTTGGTTTGTCTTTTCACTGAGAAAGAGAACGTTGCAGCTGGCCGATCTAGCCAAAACGTAAGAATAGGTATCAAGAACAGAAACGAAGCAGAATTAATGGACGAGCTGACAAAAACAATCCGAGAGCTCTTGGAGGGCTCGAGCACACTCTCTAGCCTCAACATGTGTCTGGGCACAGCTCGCCAGCATGGCTTCTTAGTCGATGAAGATGTAGATGCCTGTGTGATAGCCAAAGAAAAGGCAAACATGGTGGTGAAGCTGCTGAAAGGAGAGAAGCTGCGTGAGATCAAATCGAAGCTATTGCCCCTTCAAGGAAAACTGTGGTACGATTGGTGTAAAAAGGACAGAGAACTCACTCGCTTACAGGAGAAGAGGAACAAGAGCATAGAACACCATCGGAGCCAAATTGAACACGAAAAATCTGTAATAAGAAGAAAGCAACTAGACAAAGCATTCCCCCTCAATCAGCTGATGAAGTCAGTGCTTAGCTTTCTCCAGACACAGCCTGTCAACACCAAGAAATATTTCCTGCAGTGGATGAAGGTCTTCATGGATGACCTGTCCTCAGATCGCCTTGATGAACTGAAGAGAGAATATCATCAGTTATGGTCCCAAATCCTGGCAATAAAGAAAAGCAAGGAAGACAACAGCCCAAAAACTGTAATGATGAGAAGGTTAGATTCCCTTTCCGATGAAATCAATGATTCGTCCATTGGCCTTGAGCATATTTTGAGAGAGGTGGGGCAGATTTATGAAGCTCTTGAATCAACAAACTCCAAAGATGAATGTTTTCTCAAACTACCTGAGATTGCAGCTGATCTGATGGTTTCAGGGTATCCCATTGAGCTGATGGACGGTGATGCTTCTTACGTACCCTTACAGTGGATTGCAGCAATCTTTGACAGGTTAATTGAGAAGTTAGGTGACAAGCGAGTCTTCGTCCTCTCTGTGCTTGGCATCCAGAGCACGGGGAAGTCAACCCTGCTGAATGCCATGTTTGGTCTCCAGTTTAATGTCAGTGCAGGCAGATGCACCCGGGGAGCTTTCATGCAGCTCATTAAAGTGGACGAGAAGCTGCAGCAGGACGTGAACTTTGATTACATGCTCATTGTGGACACCGAAGGACTTCGGGCCATAGAGATGTCCAATAAGCACTCACTGAATCGTGACAATGAGCTGGCCACCTTCGTCATTGGCATTGGCAACATGACTCTGATCAACATCTTCGGTGAGAATCCTTCAGAAATGCAAGACATCCTTCAGATTGCTGTGCAGGCTTTTCTGAGGATGAAGCAGGTCAAGCTTTCCCCAAGCTGCCTGTTTGTACATCAAAACGTGGGCGAAATAACAGCAAGGGAAAAGAACATGGAAGGACAAAGGCGCCTGCAGGAGAAGCTGGATGAAATGACGGTGACAGCAGCCCAGCAGGAATTCTGTGACGTCACCTACTTCAGTGACGTCATCCGTTTTGACGTTAACACCCACATTCATTACTTTGCTCACCTGTGGGAGGGTAACCCACCAATGGCACCACCCAACCCCACCTACAGCCGGAACGTCCAGGAATTAAAGAACAAAATCCTCCAAGCTGCCAAGAAGGAATCTCTGGGCAGTGTTCTGAGGATCTCCAGCTTGAAAGTTCGTATTAGTGACCTGTGGAACGCCTTGCGGAATGAAAACTTCATTTTTAGCTTCAAGAACTCAGTGGAGATTGCAGCATACAAGAAACTGGAAATCTCGTTTAGTCAGTGGACCTGGAAACTGAGAAGGCACATCTTAGACTTGCAAATGGAACTGGACAATAAGGTTCGGAATGGAGAGCTGGAAAAAGTCACCACAAAACAGCTTGAAGATCTGGTGCAAGGAACAAGTGATGCCATCACCAAAGACGTGGAGAAGTTCTTCAGTGAAGACAGAGACTGTGAGATATTGATTCAGTGGAAAAGTAGCACGGAACTGAAGCTGAAAGAGCTCAAAGCGTCCCTTCTCAATGAAACTAGGAGCAAGTGTGAGAAACTTCTAGAACTGAAGAAAAACCAGAGTAGACTGGATGAGAGGAAATCCAGATATGAAAACGAGCTCCTGAAGAAGAGCAGGGAGCTGGCTCTGTCTCTTAAAGGCCAGGAATTAAGTGAACAAGAATTGAGAGACAGCTTTAATTCCCTCTGGATGAAATGGATTGCTGAAGTGTCTTCTGATGCTCCCCCTCTGGAAGAGGTGGACATTGATGTGGAAATAGAAAATGTCCTTCTAGAACACTTCAAGGAGCCTAATGTAGCTGAACAAATCGAGAAGTTTTCCAGACAGACCACCTTTTCACTTGATGAGAAGAAACACATATCCAAGAAAAAGCGTTGGGGCTTTATTTCTTATAGTTTCGATGAGTCTAATGTGAACATCTTACAGAACATTACAGGTAGCATCATAAGGCGTGTGGAGGAAAACATTAACCAGAAGGAAAAGGGCAAAATGGATTACAGTCGCTCTTTTATTCATGAAATACTAAATGAAGTGCAGGAAGGTATGGATACTGTCCCTAGCACTGCAAAATGTAATTTTACAAAAGATTACAGAATAGATCTTTCGATGTATCTGTGCAGAATGGCAGCAGCCAGGTTTAAAGACATGCACGCAGCCTTCAGGAAAGCAAACGATCCAGCCATCTACCTGGAGAGCAAGAGAGAGGATTTCTTCAAGTGTTTCCAGATTTCCTGCCAAGGAGCCACCTCTATCACAACATTTGCTGATTTCCTGTGCAGCAAGGTTGCCCCGGGTCTTCGCCTGGCCATCTATGACAAGACAGCCCTTGTCATAGCTGAGCATATGAGGAGCGAAATACCAGATTTTAATAGCAGCAGAGCCTTTCTGGAAGTTTGCATACTGAAATACCTGGCACAAGAAGAGAATTTTGAAAAATACAAGCAGTACATTCATTCCCCAGTAGACTTCTTGGAGAGCTACATTAAGACACGTGTTGAGACATACTGTTTAGATCAGAACGGTCGGCTGGCGACGTTCTTAGACAGAACTCTTACTCAGTACTATGAAAACATTCAGAAAGCTGTTTTTGCATCAACCACGGTTGTCAAAGACAGAGGAGACAGAAATGACATCATCTCTCTTTGGCTGGATGAATTCTGCAGAGAACTCGGAGGGGTCCTAAGGTTGCCGAGGAGTGACCTGGTTGGCATTGAACATCTGGAGATAACAGACATAGAGTTCCTGAATAACGCCATGGTAGAAGCACTTTCTCCCATGAGAGATCGTCTCAAGGAAGAGTTTGCTCGTGCTGATATGAGCTCGTTTGAAAAGCAGCCTCACACAATACTGGTGGAACAGTTTCCAGGGTGCAAGGAGCAGTGTCCATTTTGTAGGGCAGTTTGCACCAACACTATGCCAAACCATGATGGAGACCACCAGCTTGTCTTCCATCGTCCACAATTTTTGAGGGGATTCCATTGGCATAACACAGACAACCTTGTCATTGATATTTGTTCTAGCAGTGTTGCCAGCAACTGCAGCTTCAAGATTGGTGAAAAACCGTGGTTCCCCTACAAGAAATACCGAGAGGCAGGGCATCCTTTTTCCACTTGGAACATTCTTCCTGATTCATCCATGCAAAAATACTGGAAATGGTTCGTGTCTCATTTCAGGGCACAGCTAGAACAGCACTACAATGGTAAATTTCATGGCAGAGGAGAAATCCCTGCTCCGTGGCAGACAATTTCAAAGCAGGAAGCACTCAACGAACTGAGGTAGGCTAAGGTGACATGAAGGAAAATCCGCAACTGCTTTGCGTTTTAGAAGAGCATAACATGAGGATATCCACAAAAGATTGCTGTAACAATTACGACCTTCAACAATGTTAAGAGAACTGCATCTAACTGCTTGTAAAGCTGGACAAAACGAGGTGTGCTACTCCTGCCGCCCCTCAGAAATGCCCTTGTTCCATGATAAAGTCAAACTCCTCTTCCTTTCTTGCCATAAACGTTTGTATGGGCTTTGTCTTAGAGCAAAAAAAGAACCCCACATTTCTGCAGCAACCATTCATACAGACAAGGTTAAGACCAAGGCAGCATTAGGAAGTACTGGATTATCTGCTGCTATGTCAAAATAAATGACACCGGCAGAAGAATAGTTTCCCTGCAGCAAATACTTGTCACGCTTAAAGGACAAAGATGTCTGAGAGCAGGTGAACACTTGTGGGGAGCTGTCTTATTTTTAGGGGTTATTGTTCACTTCTTGCTAAACTTAGTACTCAGCTCAGCGATAGTGATTTAACTCAATATTCTTTAGGTGTCCTTCCTATCTGAAGATGTGCCCACACTTCCATGAGCTCCTACTCAGGTCCCCTGGCGAACTTCCCTCCATCCCGCAGCCAATCCAACTGCATATAGCATGTGCTTAGATTTTGGGCAAAAGCCCCTTGTATAACCAATGTAGGGAATTAGTTGTCTCTGCAGCTTCCTCGGTAGACATCAGCAGTGTGTGATGTTAGCATTTGTGTTGTGAAGGCAGGTGGGAACGAGGTGCTGGTCTGGAGAACGTCTCACCAGCACTGCCTGTACCAGTGGACAGAGGGATTTGCTGCACAGTTCCTCCAGTGCTGTTGATTCTCCTGGAGAGTTGGTGATTCGTTATAATCATTTGTAGTCTTTGCTAATAAATTGGTAGAGTTGGACTGGACCGGTCTCTGCGTGTTTTCTTTCCACTTAAGCCACAGTTATTGTCAAATCCTGGCATGATTTGAGTTGGAAGGGACCTTAAAGCCCAGCCAGTCCCAACCCCTGCTAAGGGCTGGAACACCTCCCACCAGGTCAGGCTTCCCAAAGCCCCATCCAGCCTGGTCTTGAGCACCTCCAGGGATGAGGCACCCATAGCTTCTCTGTGCAGCCTGTGCCAGGGCCTCAGCACCCTTTGAGTAAAGAATTCCTTTGTAATTTCTACATGTAAATCTAAATCTACCCTCATTTGATTTGAAGCCATTTCATGTTACAGCCCCTGACAAATCGTCCTTCCCAGCTTCCCTACAGGCACCTGTAGGAACTGGAAGGCCACAAAGAAGTCTTCCCAGAACCTCCTCTTCTCTGGGCTGAACAAGCTCAACGCTCAACCTGTCTTCATAGGAGAGGTGCTCCAGCCTTCTGAGCATCCCTGTGGCCCTCATCACCAAGGAACTGTGGGACTCCACCCTGACAGCATTCCCCAAATCTATATGCACAGCTCTCCTACCCTGAAGCCCTTATTTATTTACTTATTTATTGCAACTGTGGGGCCCAGGACTCTCTACCTGGACTTCTGCAAGGCCTTTGACGTGGTCCCGCACCGCATCTTTAGCTCTAAATTGGAGAGATACAGATTTGAAGGGTGGACTATTCAGTGGATAAGGAACTGGTTGGAAGGTTGCAGCCAGAGGGTTGTTGTCAATGGCTCTATGTCCAGTGGAGGCCAGGGATGAGCGGTGTCCCCCCAGAGGTCCATCTTGGAACCAATACTCTTTAACACCTTCATCAATGACATAGATGATGAGATCGAGTGCACAGTATTTCTGAGGAAATCCTGAGGAAGGAGGAATTGGGAATGGTTATTGGCTGTTTTAGCCAAAAGAAAGGAAAATAGCCTGGGAGAAGTAAGTGTGGTCTGCATCAGGCTGCCCTGGGGGAACTGCTGGAAGTGGCGA
Source organism: Aquila spilogaster (assembly GCA_024606505.1). NCBI lineage: Eukaryota > Metazoa > Chordata > Aves > Accipitriformes > Accipitridae > Aquila > Aquila spilogaster. The sequence goes on from JANHGO010002357.1 coordinate 14,377, forward strand.
TGTCCTGCGCCCACTCTTGTCCCCGACAGAAGTAACTCATTCTGTGCCCAAAACGGAGCCTCTTCCACGCTGCCCGAGCTTCTCCTTTCCTCACAGCGTTCCCCAACCAACCCAGCTCGGCTGGGGATGCCTGGCTGACTCCAAACCCCTCAACGTGGGACTTTGTTCCTGTTCTGTTGGGCCGCTGTTGGGATTTAGGTCATTTCTGATCCATTTTGGAGGTTGGTTTTCCTTACCAGCCCATCGTGGAGGTCTGTTTGACCCAGTGCCCCACAGCTGGGATCAGTTTGGTAACGCTTGGTACCCATAATATTTTGAGTATATGTAGATGCATGTGCATATATGTCAACAATCATAAATACATATGCTACATTACTAGTAACACATTTGTAGTAACCGATGATACTACTGTGTATTTCACAGAATCAAAACTACAGGGATTGGAAGGGACCTCTGGGGATCCCACAGTCCAACTCCCTCTAAAGCAGGTTCCCTAGAGCAGGTCACACAGGAAAGCATTCAGGTGGGATTGAATATCTCCAGGAAAGGAGATTCTACCACCCCTCTGGGCAGCCTGTTCCAGAGCTCTGCCACCCTCACAGTAAAGAAGTTATTCCTCATGCCCCATCCACTTGATCCCCGCTATTTAGTTACTGATCAGCACTGGTCAGATCCCCTCTCCCCTTCTCTTCTCCACACCGAACAGCCCCAGGGATCTCAGCCTCTCCCCATCAGGAGACGCTTCAGGCCCCCACCATCTCTGCAGCCCTCCACCGGGCTCTCTCCAGCAGTTCCCTGTCTGCCTTGAAGTGGTGAGCCCAGCACTGGGCACAGTGCTCCAGATGTGGCTTCTGCATGGCAGAGCAGAGGGGAGGACCACCTCCCTCACCCTGCTGGCCACATTCTGTGCAATGCACTCCAGAGTACCATTGGCCTCCTTGGCCACCAGGGCACACTGCTGGCTCATGGTCAACCTTTGGTCAACTGTTGGTCAACCATTGCTCAACCAGGGCACTCAGGTCCTTCTCTGCAGAGCTCCTCTCCAGCAGCTCAGCCCCTCACCTCTAGTGATGCACGCAGTTATTCCTCCCCTGCTGTAGGACTCCACACTTGCCCTCGTTGAGCCTCATCAGGCTCCTCTCTGCCCAACTCTCAGCCTGTCCAGGTCTCGCTGAATGAGACAGCCATCCCACCCGAGCCATCCTCACTTATTGCCCACTTGAGGAATGCCAATACGCAGTGAGTGTTTGCTCTAAATTTGAGCAGAGGGAAATGTTAAGTATAGAGTAGCCTATTCGTCCATCAGTTTCCCTACTTACATTTGTTTTAATGGTACACGCTTGTTCGTGACCATGAGTGTCGAGATATTGTACTAGATTCACATATTTCTGTTGGCTGCCTACATGAGTACGTGTTCTATGTCTGTCCATATGCATACACACTGATGTAGGATATGCCGTCATTAAGTTACCGTGAATCTTCTCATCCACAAATCTGCAATCGAGACACTGCGTAATTGTCCCATATTTCACTAAATCACCTTATTAATCTCCACATTGGTTAATGATTTGTGCTGTTGAAATTCAACCCTTTGATCTACCTCCTGTTACCAATAAATGCACAGGCAGAGAGTGACAGGACATGGGTGAATAGCTTTAAACTAAAAGAGGGCAGATTTAAGTTAGATGAGAGGAAGAAATTCTGTACTCACAGGGCTGTGAGGCCCTGGCACTGCTGCCCAGAGAGCTGTGAATGCCTCATCCCTGGAGGTACCCAAGATCACAGGTGATGCCCTGGAGCACAATGGAACCAGGCACATGATGGGTATCAGGAGCCACCATGGATGGGTGCTATGGACTGATAGCAGTTTGAAATGGGGGACTCTTCTGTCTCCTTTCCCATGGCAAATAGGGAAAAATTGGTAAAATAAATAGGGGAAAACAGGGGGAAAGCCCTGCATATGCTTCCCAGGAGGTGGCATATCACTCAGGCACAGCCACTCAGCGGTTTCACAGCTCCAGCCACGTTTATTGAGGCCCAAAATCCTGCCCCATGCCCTACTCATTCTGCCAACTCCAAGTGATGTCCAATACTCAACCAAGAGAGGTCCCACGATGCGGGTCACTGCACCTTGGGCTTGCAGCAGGATCTGGTGGATGAGGACAGTCCCCACTGCATTATTGTCACCAGGCTCCCCCCACCCTGCAGGATGCAGGAGCACCCACTGGTGCCTCCCAGCAGCCACCTTCTCCTTGCACATCTCTACATCACCAGCTGTGTTTGGGATATTTTGGGGACACGGTGGTCTTGGGACTCCCTCCAGCACTGCTGCCACATCACGAGCTTAATTCCATCACGTGGCATCATCTCCCTGCCCACAGCCTTCACTCTGGGGATGGAGGTGACCTTGGTCCATCTGTGGGGACATCACCATGGCCCTGTGGGTGCTGCTCCCCCCCGACGATGCTCAGCAGCTCCTCCAGCTCCTGCTGCAGCCGCAGGCCCAGAAGCTCCTGCAGCAGCTCCCAGCGTCGGCTGCACGGTGCCACCCCCATGCGTTGCAACGTCCCCTCCGTCAAGCGCAGCAGGGCTCGCCCTGTGACTGCGTGCTCGGCTGCCAGTGGTGCCAGGTCCCCGTGTCGTGCACCCAGCCACGCACACACCTCCTGCACCGTCCATTGCGTTGGGGGCACCTGTGTTAGGAGGAAAGGGGTGAGCTGAGGGTGTCCCTTTGCCCCCTAGCCCCATGGGAGTTACAGGGTCAGGGTGACTCCTCCGTGCCACAGTCGCCTACCCTGAAACGTGGCCCTTGTACCATCCCTGAGTCAGTGCCTGCACTCACATCCCCATGTGGTCCTCTACTTACCCACTGCGGGGGCTGCAGCCGCTGCCCTTGGCTCACCTCATTGGGCAAACATCCCTCCTGCAGCGCTCTGGCACCATCCTGTACCCGGGGCTCCATGGAGGGATCCAGTCAGGTGCGGGGGCTCCCTGCAAACAGGGCTGCGATAACTGCAGTGAACACAGACTCCCCCACCCGATGCAGACCACCTGGTTTGTGCCTCCCTGGGCCAAAGCTGGGGTGAAGTCCTGGTGCTCGGTGTGGGGGTGCAGATCCCGGAGCACCCAGGAAATGAGATCAGCCCCAGCTCCCCGCCACCTCCACAACCTGGACATAAAGAAGGGCACCAGCGTGTCCCAGTGCTCCCAGCCCAGCCCGGACCCCTTCCCCATTCCCCTCCCAACCACACTCCCCTTCACACCTCTGTCCCAGGTGGAGCACAGACCTGCGGCACCAAAACCAGGAGAGCAAAAGAAACCTTTGCCCGGGCACTCCCTCTGCGGGCACACCGCAGGGCTGCCAGGGGCACATCTGCTCTGTGAGCTGACATCGTGCTCCCCCTTTCCTCTTTGCCTGGCTGCATCCTCCCCATGCGGCTCAGGGGTTGGTGAGACCCCAACCAGCCCCAAGCACAGCGTTTCCTAGGGTCAGAGGAGCACAGAGCACGGCACCAACCTTATTCCTGAGCAGGTGAGGGAGCGCTGCAAAGGCTCCTCCATCCCCCGTCCCCATCAGCTGTAGAAAGGGCCCATCTCTGCCTGCATCACAGGGAAAAGCCCTCGGGTACCCGCACAGATCGGTGCGGGAGTGGGACGCACGCGGCAGCCTCACCCCAACACTGGGGAGAGGCAGCAGGCACCAGACCAGGATGAGCCGTAGGGATGAGTCATGTCCCAAAGGCTGCAGCCCTGCCCCACTGAGCTTGTAGGAACCAGTCACTGCCTGCAACAGCCCCCAGGGCTTGCGGTGGGATGGTCGGGGTGCTCGTGCCCTCCTGTCGTGAAGTAGGATTGCACAGTTATGCAATTTGCAGCTGCTGGAAGAAAAATGCCACATTAAACCATGTGGGTGCAGAGTTTCTAGTGTTTGCATGCTGGCATAGCCGTGAGAACACACTCCTACGTGTATGGGAACCCCAGGGATCGCAGTGCTGACCTATCACAATCAGCATGGAAGCGCAGAATGGCCAACGTGGATCAGCTCCTGCTCTCCAGCCATCCTCTTCCCCATCTCCAGACTCCAAAGAGACATCGGCATAGAGTTCCATGACTTGGACTCGCCCTGTTACCTGAACATGGGCAGAGGAATGGATTTTCAGTCTCGGTGAGGTCTGATCGAGGCTCACAGCATAGAACCTGCCCAGAAGGTGCCTTGGTGTGCCACCACTAGCACTTCCCTCTGCTGGGACACCAGCTCCACTGCTGTGCATGCTCGACCAAGGTACTAATGCAAAACCAAAGAGCTTCTTGCCCAGGTTCTCACTTCCACCCCCAGCCACCCCGCTCTGCAGCGCTCCCATCAGCACGGAGCAGCAAGGTTGCACAAGATTTCCAGCCAGGAACAAACAGTCACCACCCATCCCTTATCTCAGGCTGGCAGGGCTGCCTGCCCACAGGGGACTTGCAGGATTGGTTTCGTTTATAAGTGGGAGTCAAAGGTTTTTGCAGGTTGTTCTGGCTGGATCTGCATCGTCCAGCGAGTAACCCAAGCCCTCCTCTTCATAACAAAAACACCAAATGAGGAACACAACCCGGAACGTTAACCCGAAGGACAAGAACCCTTCACAAAATCTCACCTCCCATCTCACCTTCCCAAAACCCTGGAGGAAGGACTACGAAGCCTGAACAACTGAACTTCACCACCGAAGTGATTTTGCACGTTAGGCTGCCTCTACTTCTGAATATTCAGAACACGAGAGGCACGTAGGGTGCCACAGAAAAGCACGAGATACAAAGGCAGGTGTTGTTCTGATGATGCGTTCGGGCTCCGGAGCACAGCGTGGTTTCTGGGTATGTTTCAGAGAAGCTGTCTCCCATTTTGGAAAGCAGACACCTGAGAGCACACAGCCCTCACCACAACCCCCGCACTCCTCATGCAAACAGAAAAGGGGAAAAAAAAAGGGCAATCCAAACTTCTTTTTTCTGGTTTATTGAGGCTGACATTAGTGACACTCATTTCTCAGAAGCAACTTGCTCACTCCAAGAGATGAGCCCGGTTACAAGGACACCGGACACACCAGGAGATGTATTAACTTTCATTCTCCTGGAAGTGGAATATCTCTTAAGAGCGCGCTCGTTAGCTGACAGTTACCAGCAGAATAGCTAAAAGATATCTATACAAAGGCCACCAGAAGTCCTTCCCAAGAAAGACTGTATGTATGTTTTCATTAGTGCATTGAAATGGCATTGCCAGGCACAGGATACATGAATACTTCATCAGTCCCTCATCCCACTACTGAGGGTAGAGCTCCACCAACATTGCGTGCCCCTAGAAATGGAGAGAGAAAATGAGAGAAGTCAGAGAAAGCATTGATGATAACAGGCATGAACTCAACAGGCATCCATGTGTAATCACAGCCCTTGTTCTGAGGGTACAGCAAAGGACAGTGCAGCGCCATTACCTGTCCTCCTGCAGCGCAGGCAGCAATCAGGCCGTACTGCCCTCCCTCCTTCTTCAACCTGTGGGCAGCAGTAATCGCCAGGCGGCAGCCAGTGGCACCAAATGGGTGCCCCAGAGAGAGGGAACCACCCCAGGTGTTGAACTTCTCCAGGGGAGGGGCTCCAACCTATAAGAATACACACAGTGACACACACATAAAGAGACAGCTTGCCCTCACCACAACGACACAGCACGTGGGCTTGGTAAGCGTTTCTCAGCGTGCACAAGTGCTTGATGACAGCACAGAACTGTGCCAAGGAGTTTACTGCTTCACTGCAGCCTGTGCTGTTGGAAGGCATCCAGAAGAACTGACCACATCCGACGCCTTAATTCCCAACAGCCACTACATTGGGTCCAGGTCTCCACCTCCTGCTGTCGTGGGGAATGCCACCACTCCCTCAGAAGCTGTTCAGACTGGGATTTGCTAACCCAGAGTTCAAGAAACACAACTTCTCCCCATGGAGCATAACAGAAGCAGTAGCCACAACTCAAATCCAACCATCTCAAGTAGAAATTAAAGTTAAAAACATCCTGGCAGCATCCTTACCTTTGACTTTCTGCCCATGTAGTTTTGTGCAAACCAGTCTGAATCCATAGCTTTCATGTTAGCCAGTATCTGCCCCTGAAAGGGAGAGAACAGACATTAAGGAAAGCCTGCAGATAGCGCTAGCAAACCCGAGATATCCTGAGATTACCCACAGCCACAAAACTAATACAACCCACTGGAAGAAGCATTTTACAGGAGCAACTCTGTTAACCAACATTAGCTCAACCTCAGCTAGATAAAGACACTGTCAAATGAACCATGTCACCATACGTAGTGGTACAACCAGAATACTTCACCGAGGAGGATGGAATGGAAAAGTCAGACCTCAGAGCCTTGGCCTAAGAGGTCTTTTCCAACCTCTAAGATTTATCATAGAATCATTAATTGCTGCTAAACACAACTGGGGGAAGCATATTTTCATTTCTCCTGATGGCACCATATAAACACACTCCCAACTCATTCAGCAGAGAACATGCAGAAGTAGTTTCTTTCATATAAGAGTCTTGTGAATTAAGATATATATATGTATTTTTTAAAGACAATGTACTCTCTTGGTGACTTCAAGCAACACAAGCCACCCTTAAAATGGATCGTGTCAACGTACAAAATGTTGATTATTTATTCAGAATACATATGGCACATATATATATATGTAGATATAAATGGAAAGCTATACTTATCTATGTTCAGCAGAAATCGTTAACAAGAGCATTCACCAACACAGAAGTGAAAAAACGTAAGTCTACAGAATGGCATTTTACAGTTAGAGGCAGCCTTGGTGATCCAGAATCACTTACAGCAAAAGCTTCATGGAATTCAAACACATCTATATCAGCCATGGTCAGACCAGCCTTCTCTAGCACTTTGGGAGTAGCATACGTTGGACTGATGAAGAAGAGGTAAGAAACAGGAGTCATATATGTTTCTTCCCACGATTATTCGCATTTTTCCAAGCCAGCTAATATTCCTTCTCCCTAGGATGCACAGTACAGCTTTTGTGCTGGTGTGCTAGTTTGAACTGTTAGATGTTCCTTCTCATTGCCACCTACCCCAGCAGCAGTTGGTCCTTCGGATCCTGGGACACATAGACAAAATCCCTGCACAAGACAAATGCTGTCAGTAACAGAAAGAGGAGCAGGAAGCAAAAGCAGGCTTCAGATCCCATGTGCAGCAATCCCTTTTTTACCTTAGGTAGGCCTTTGGTTTGTATCCTAGTGCCAGAGCCTTCTCTTCAGACATGAGCAGCATCGCTGAGGCACCATCCGTCTACAAGAGGCAGACAAACCCCATAAGGTCATAACCCCAGGAGCAAGCACACACCACACACAGAACAAGCCTGACAACCCTCCTGCAGAGCACCCAAATGTAACCAGAGCTTCCAGGCTCTGCCATAGCACTCCAAGATCTCTAGAGCTGGCTTTGCTAATGCATCCCGGCCATTTGCCTCGTCTAACGGAATCCCATTAATTCTCAGGAACTGGGAGTCAGATATACCCCACCTCATTTAAAGAACTACTTTGGACTTCAGCATGGCTGATGGTTGGATTTGATGTCTTCTTGAAGGTGTTTTCCAACCAAAGTGATTTTATGCTTCTATGAAAAGAGCTTTCTTTAAAAAGTATTAGAAAGTCAAGAGTTACGCAGAAGAGAGCATCACCACAGCTGCGCTACAGAAATCTTTTCTTTTGCTCTGTTGAGGGTAAGCCTTCAAGTGACAAGGTTAGTCTAAAAAACTACTAACTTCTAGACTTACAGTGCAACCAGTCCCATCAGGGGACAGAATTTCTACATATGCCTTTGAACAATCAACCCTCCGTGTTTTTCAAGAGACAGCTACAGCGAAACAAAGAGGTAAAAACAGACAACATTTCAGGGGTTTAGTTCTTGACTACCACTTTCCCCTGCTGGCTCACACAGGCCTTACCAGGAAGGATGAGTTGGCAGCTGTGACAGTTCCAAAGGGCTTGACAAAAGCTGGCTTCAGCTTGCTCATCTGCTCCAGTGAGGATGGGCGGACCCCATTGTCTTTGGTAACCGTATCTTTGCCTGTTGATAGTTTTTAAGAGACAACAAAACCAAAAGTAAGCAACGCATATGAATATGAACATCAGGATTCCAGAAAAAGCAGAAAAAAAAAGAAAAAAATATGCTTTTTTATGACACATTGGAGGAAGAAAATGGGAAAATCCATTTGTGGTATCAGGACATTTAACATGGCTGAAAAAATAATACTTTAAAACTGAAGCTACTTTAAAACCTCCTCTCTAAAGACTGAAATAAAAGAAAGTGCTGCAGACTCTTTACTGTAAGAAAAAATTACCACACTGAAAATCCAGTTGATAAAAGACTTTAAATTCAGCTTCCAATACCTAAATTGGAGAACTGGGTCTAAATACGTATATGCTTATGTACCAAGTTTCAAGGAAGTAAAAGCACTGGAAATAATCAAATATATGCACCTATGACAATACTGACTGCTTAAACACACCTGCTAACAAGAAGTACCACTTTTAGCATAAAGACTGTAGGTAACTGCAGATCTGCAGAAGTAAGGCCTCCTTAGGAAATTAACTCCACAGCAAAAGTGCCCCCCACAAAAGTGTTCAAAGTGTTTCATACCTGAGCAATGACTGTAAGGCCGGGTGAACTGGATGCTACCAAGCTGGAACTAGATGAACTTTGAGGTCCCTTCCAACCCAAGCCATTCTCTAATTTTATTCTATGAAACCAGGTGTTCAAGTTTCAGGTCTTCCTAACCAAACCCTGATTCATCAGACCAGGATTTTATTAGGCTACTTATTATTATCTTGGGGTATAACGTTTGGTTCTGATTTTCTTTGCTCAATCATCATATTAGAAGGGATACAAAGCGGGTACTACAACATCTAGATATGTAAGGATATGTTTCTATGTTTAGATATGCACGTTTAAACACACGCTCCTATGTCAGTAGGTTTCCAGGGAGTGACAGAGGGCATATCAGAGAATTGAAATATAAAACCTACACTGAACGTTAAGAATCAGACCTCAGCACTTCATCTCCTCTTCTAAATAAAGTATTTAATCACCAAACTAGTGCATGCTACCAATACGTGCACTTTCACCTGGCACTTTGAAGGGTACCACATCAAGGAGCAAGCCTTCCTCCTGGGCTTTCTTGGCGAGCGTGTGTGAGCGGAGGGCATACTCATCTTGCTCCACACGGGAAATTGCAAAGGCAGCAGCCAAGCGGTCGGCTGAGTGCCCCATAGTCTCACTGGTGGAGAACTCTGCCACAGCTGGAAGCTACAAAACAAGGAAAATAAAGTCAGCACAGGTGTACAGCTGCCCCTACAGTGGTTACCGGCTTTTATGAAGCACATACGAACAAGGACTCCTCCTTCTGGGACAAGTTTAAACTCCATGCCAAACACTCCCACAAGCAAAATCAGGGACATGGGGCGAGTTCAGCTTAGCTTTTACTCTTACAAAAGCACACAAGAAATCCCTGCATGCATTTCAGTCTGCAGTTTTCATTTTGGGCTTGGGATCTCATCTCTGCTACACTGTGCTTCCCCGCAATCAAGCCAAAGGTGGCCAGCACCAGGGATACATACAGTTCTCTTGTGACAAACTGAGAGGTGGTGGAAGGAAGTGCTTGTCCTGCCTGTCTCTATTATGCCTTAATTTACCTCATTCAGAGGGCTACAGGAGGGCCTCCTGCCGTTAACCAGCAGCCTACTAATTCCCATTAGAGGAGCTGAGCACATGCGGCACGATTTGACTGGGAACAGTAGAAAGAGGAGGATGTTGAAAATGCTGAAGTAAGGTTACTGAAGACCAACACGTAAGGAGACAAGGTAAAAACAGAGTCATGAGTGCTATAAGCTGCACTAATCAACTGCAGCTTTAACTTAAATCACAGTACAGAGATCTGATAAGGGAGAGCAAAAGGCAGCCACCTTAGCCCTTTTTAAATTTATTTATGCTCTTCAGTGAAGCTAAAAATGTATCTGAGCCACCTTGCATTATACCTTCTTATAAAATAGTTTAGCTTTAGTATCTACATGCCTGAGAAATATTACCTCAGGAGCAAAGTAGTCGGGGCGAATTTTGGAAATCAGGGCAAGCTTTTGGCCCATGGTCTTGGCTCGGTTAAGAGTGAGCATAGTCTTCCTCATCTTTCTGCTGTGACGAATGGGAACATCCGACATCAGCTCCACACCTCCTGCTACGACAACGTCGCACTGTCCAGCTGCAATCAAACCTATGCCTGCAGGACAAGAGGTTCCCATGAGAGCTGCAGGAGAAGTAATGCTTACCCTATCAACCCTACACAACTACATTTTATTTCCTTCTCCAGCAGCTGGATTCAGCCATGTTATACAGCATCTGCTTAACAAGATGATGAACAAAGATACTTTGCTTCCAATTCTCTGTCCCACACAGTAGCTGGGAGAAGAGTGTCCCCAGTAACTCCAAGATACTAACTCAATCTTTTTCTTCCACTCTGCCTAGGCTGACAGCAGGATGAAAGGCAGCAACTTCATCAAGATTTAGTCTTTTTCTCCTAGGCAAACACGGACCCCGAGCAGAGACTACGGCTGAATATAAACAGTGTCAAACTGCTGGCAGGCCTACTGCAGATACTCAGTTTGAGTTGCATTTTGTTGGTTCAAAATCTTTCCTTCCATTCCAGAATTTCTTCAGATCCTTAGTTATAGTCACTAAGCAGCGCAAGCTAGATGAGGGACGGAGGAGTTGCTAAGCTCAGTTTCAAACCACAGCTTGTTCCTCCAGCCAACATACCTGTGGTCATAGCCTGGTTTGAAGAAATGCAAGCCATGGTGACTGTATGGGCTGGAGTTTTGTCAGAGAAGCCAGCTCCCAAAGCAGCCTATAAGCAACAAGGAATGACTGTTAAAACTGAGGCATTTTGCTCAACAGGGCCAGAGCTGCCTTCTGCCCAGTAACACACCTTTGCAGTCTAAGCTGAAAACAAGTACATCAAGTTTCTACTCAGCCAACTACTGCAGCAGCACTTCCCCCCTCCCAGGGAACAGGAGAAGGCAGCTGCCCACCTCTCAGGTTCTCAAGCCATGTAGACAATCACCAGGAACAACCTAACCATACAACTCACCATTTCAAAGGAGCTTTCAAATACATAGCATCGTCTTTTATTCACACTATTTGCAAAAGTGGCACGTGAAAAGAACTATTTAGAACCCTCAGTACAAGGCACCGAGTTACCGAGTTGCTTTGAACAGAACAGAAAACAATTCCTGCCGTTTGGAAAGCTGTGTCTCATTTGACCCAACCTCCCAGCACAGAAGTGCTCACACCATGACCTTCCCTAGTTGAGACGTGGCCAACTAGTTTAAAGTTCAGCAGTTGCTCCAAGTTAAAATTAAACCACAGCCTCATCTGACTGGCAGGTGACCAAGGCAAGTATTTGCATACACAAGGATAAAACCGCTGGTGGAACTGAGAGCCTCACAACCTCCTAAGTGTTTCCAGCACATGTTATATAATGGCTTAGCCTGGTTGTAGAGAATAACAGAAAATCACATGCCACCTCCATAACATTCCTTCAGTGGATCAATTTCTTTCTATGTTTAATACGTGAATTGAATTTTTGCCTGCCAGAAGAAAAAAAGCAACTAAGCTGCTCCATTTCAATTCATTTAAATGCTGATCAGCCAACTAAAATAAATACTAAGCAATCTATCACAGAGAACTCTGCTCTTCTCAAATACTTCTGACAAGCCAGCAATCAAGTCCAATTGGTCATCAGAGTTGAGTGATCAGCAATCATTACCTTCATCATTACCAGCTTCCCTTTCAGAGAATAATCAAGCAGAGGCTTTGGAGCATTAAAGTGCATTTGATCCATGGCAGATTCCCATGCGGTTATTTGACAAGACAATACTGCACAAATGGCCTATACTGCCAAACACATTCTACTAGAATTATTTTGCAAGGGCTTTATTATCTTCTTACTAGCTGCTGAAATCCGACTTAAAGGAGATAAGCTGCACATAACCCACCTCTCTGGCAACATTGCTTGTTTTCACTTCCTGGATAACTGTTCCATACACAATGTAATCAACAACATCCTTTGGGACACTGGTTCGGTTCAGCAATCCCCTAAGGAGAAGACAGAAGCAAGTAGAATTTGCAGCACATGAGCAATGACCTTGTCTCTACCCTCAAGCTTCTATCTTCTGCTAGCTTGCCTGGAGAACAAGGAAACGGTGGAGCTACATCTGCTGCACAAATTCAGAAGAAATCTTGCTTGTATGTGTACTTAATGACAAGTGCAACTGAGTACAGACTGCAAAAAATCATAGCAATAATACTACTATAAACAATGATATAATTTCATGAAACCAGTTATTATTTCCCTCCAGAAGTGGCTGTTAGCTTATTCCCCAGTTTGAGTATTCTGACATCCAAATTAAAGGAAGAATGCCTTAGAGATAACAAAGCCAATTACCTTTGGTGTAGGAACACGTAAAGCTCCCATAAAGACACACAGAAAACAAGCAGACTATTTTCACAGTTCATTAGGAAAACATACTGCATAATTTGTCCAAACATCCTGGTAAATATGCCAGTGCAAAATTCCACTGTAGGTAGTGATGAAGAATAGTGGGATTCAGACATAGTTTAAAGCACTACAAGCCACCAAAAAGTCAATTCAGTTTACTTACTGCAGTGCTGCTCTGGCTAAGTCATGGGGCATAAGATCTGCATACCTGGAAGCAAAAAAAGAAAGGCAAAAATTTACGTGACGGAAAGCCATAGAAAATGACTTCACCAGAACACTGTAAGCACACGTCAGCTGCACAGAACAGGTGATCCATCAGAAACGCTCCAGTGCATTTATAATGAAACATTTCATACCACCAACTGTGGAAACTAACTGTGGATAGGTCAGCACAGAACCACTATGCTACAAGCACTGAAAAGCACAACAAAGATACCCACATCCATCCTTAGGGAGGTCTGCTCCTAAACTGCTGCCAGCGATCTAACTGATCGCTAGTTCAGCACTTTCAGGCACTAAAGAAATAACGACATGAAGATGAACCAATAAGCCCATTTTTTCTTCCACAGAAAGGTTCCACTAGCAACCAAGTGAGCACGTGTTCTCTTATGTTATACTTACGAGGTGCCAGACTGCAAAAATGGAATACGGACACCCTCCACCACAACAATATTCTTCACACCACTTTTGGATAAGGTCTTCTTACTCTTAGGCTGCACAGCTAAAAGAGAAGCATACCTAACTATTAAAAAGCAAGCTTAGAGCTGTTAAAACTAAGAGAAAACTATGAAAAATGTTCTCCTTTGGTGCATAAGTCAAAAGCATTATAGGAAAAACAGCCATGTTGTAATCTTGCCTCTGGTCAATTGATTGTAAAAACAGTTTGACAACTCAGTACTTCCCCCATCAGCACAGAGATTCATTGATAGCTGTGCTGAGGCAACAGCAGAGCTGAGAATAAATGCATGCAACCCCTAGTCTTCATTAAAACTGGCAAGAGCAGTGCAGGAACAGATACACCTAAAAATGGTGCACAGCTTGCAATACAAATGAAGCAGAGCAAATTGAAAGCCCTGCAGCCAGAGTTAGACCTCACAGTCTCTCACTAAGAAGCAACAGACAACAATACACCTTCCAAAGTAGCTACTTACATATGTGCTCTTACTGCACAGTAAAGGTGAGATAACTCATGATAAATCAACATACAGTTCAAGGAATAACTAATTTGCACTTCCATAGGAAAACAGGAGCAAAGAGTGCATACAGTTGCTCCATGTGACTTGTTACTTTAAGGTATCCAATTATTTCAGGGTCAAGATAAAGCAGTGCCACAATATAGTACCATTCAACAGGCCACTGTCAGAGCTCTTTACCAAGGAGGTAAAGGGAAGCTACCACTTAGGTTCTTTTCCCAAATCCAGGCAGCTCAAAGCATTAACCACTCGAGCAAGTACACAATAAATATTAGAGCCCCACAGCACCCCAACTGCTCAGTGAGAACCACAGCTAATAATCCCTGTCACTGCATGCTCTCAGCAACTCCACTGAGAACCGAGTCTCACTGGACTTCAGAGCTAACTTCACAATCTTCTCCTAGTCAAGGACAATTCCCTCTCCTCCAGGGAAAGAGGTCTGGTTATATCCAGTTTATAACTTCCTAGCTTAGCTTCCCAGATTAGACTCTAATCAGGTGAGGATGTGCTGTGAGCTCCAGAATAGGCACAGCTTCTGTGGGTGAGAGGCACTCAGGTATTCAGAGCATTCCACCATGGTGTTTTGCTTGGAGTTTTACTTCTTTGCAACTTTACATGGGCACTCCTGATCTACAGCTGTCTGCATTGCATTTCTGAGATCTGTGCCTGGAAAAGGGGAAAGGGAAACAGGGAAGCACAGCCTTCTAGCACAGATCCAATGGGATCTCTGATGCTTTCACTTTACCTGGAGCTTGTAACTGTGAAGAGCAGCTGAGCGATCGAGCAACTGAAAAACAAAAACAAAACAAAAGGAAAAGGATCAGTCAAATCTTAAGTGCTGTTATTTCCGGTCTCTGTAAGAAATGTTAGTCACAGTGAGACAACTGCACCTAAACATCTGAAAGACATTCTTAGTTACTCTGTTCATAAAAATGACAGTTCATATTACAAGCTAGCATGAGATTCTTCCCATACTAGAGAACGTGTGGAGGAGAAATGCAGCAACAACAGAATTAGTTGTTTAAGAAACATATGACTATGGAACAAAAATTCAGCTACAAGTGAAAAGAAGGTTATGACCTGACAAGCCAAGGTTTTAATAAATGTAAACGTACTTACAGACCCTGACGGCCCATGCTGAGGAAGCAGGGAGGTTTCGGATGGTATGGGTCAGCATAGAAGTCATTTTGATATCTAGAGGTGGAGAAAGACTGCTAATAGTCCACTCTGATCTATTTGGAATAATTTCAAGGGAAACAATCTGCTTGCTTCACACAGAGCCAAAGAAAGGGAAGAAACAGAAGCTGATCCAAGAGCAGCAGAGGCACAGAGATTACTTTCTGTTACACCTCTTGAACAGCGTCTAACAGATGAAGTGACTGGCTTGTGACTGTGGCCTGCTAATACCTCTGTAAATAAACACATCTCCATGATGACCCAGCTCTGTACTGTCAGCAGCTGGCAGTTTTAGATTCTCCCCTCAATAACTATTCCACCACTTCTCCCCTGAAATATTGTTCCAGAGCCCAGCCAACGTCACTGCCAGCATGACTCTCCTGACGCACTCTCCTTAGCACAATTTCACACTGCTACCTTTACCTTTAACCCCAATAACTCTTATTGTGCATCCCCACAGAACAACATCCCACGCAGCACACCCCTTTAGGGGCCCCTTCCAACTCAAGCGAACCTATGACTCCCTCTGACTACACTAGCATCCCACAAACCAATTTCAGATTCCTCACATAGTTAAAGGCCCCCAAACCAGACCTTTCCACTTCTCTACCACCCCTCCCTGCCTCCTCCCCTCCACACTACACACCCACAGCCCTCGTGGATTTCACTCCCCTAAACACATAACATCCTTCATTTTTTTTCCAGAAACCCTCAGAGACCCCAAGGAGACACCTCAACGCATGCAGTGACGCAGAACCCACAGCACTTGCCCTGCCCTACCTACACAACAGGCCCTACACCCCCACATGTACACACGTAGCATACCACACACTTCTCCCATCCCCGCGCCCCACGTCCCCTCCTCACACCCCACACGCACTCCTAGGCCGCACCGACACACAAACCCCCCCCGAAACCCACTCACAGCGACCCCAACCCCTCCCCAAATTCCACACCTCTTAACCCTCGCGAGCCCCTACTTCCCCTCATAAATCACAATTTCCCCCAATACATCACCAAT
>JANHGO010002358.1:0-30335 GCA_024606505.1 Aquila spilogaster
CAAACTGGCCAACGGGGTATTCCATACCATGTGACATCATGCCCAGTATATAAACTGGGGGGAGTTGGCCTGGGGGGCAGATTGCTGCTTGGGAACTAACTCGGCATCAGTCGGCAGGTGGTGAGCAATTGCATTGTGTATCACTTGTTTTGTATATTCCAATTCTTTTATTATTATTGTCATTTTATTATAGTTATTATTATCATTATTAGCTTCTTCCTTTCTGTTCTATTAAACTGTTCTTATCTCAACCACAAGTTTTACTCCCCGTCCCCCCCCGATTCTCTCTCCCAAATCCACTGGGTGGCGGGGAGTGAGCGAACGACTGTGTGGTGCTTAGTTGCTGGGTGGGGTTAAACCTCAACATATAGCTGAAAAAAATAAAAAGGAATTTCCTTATTTAGTGACACATGGGGCTAGATCAACCATAGTAATATATTATTCAAGATAACATCTTGTTTAGAATGAAAAAAAAGAAAAAAAAAAGAAAAAAGAGAAATACATTAATAGAATTAGAGGAAAGGCAGAGCAAGAGGGAGAAAAAGCTAAGAACTCAATCTTAGGGGGAACAAAAAATAAAAGGTGATGTCAGACATTTCTGGCTATTTATTTTTCCAAGCCACAATAAACAACAAGGCTCTGTCCCACCTGCTGCCATTAAGGCTCTCTATCACCTCCAAAAGTGAGGATCTTCAAGGAGGCTCGGGATACAGGATTAATTTACCACTTGCCCAACAGACGATGCTTTGTAACCTAAGTCTCTTTAACGCACAACAAGCAAGCATGCTCTTAGTAAGCATGAGGTAAAATCTGGCAGCTAAGAAAAGAATTTCAGAGAAAAGAAACATTTTACAATATTTTTTCTCATGTGTGCCATGGGCAAAGAGCATATGCATGATCTGCATAATTCAACTATGGTTTTTTGTAACCTGTCAGTCTGAGCACTTGGACCAATTTAAAGAGCAAAACTAATGGTGTTTTCATTTCATGAAACTGCTAATGAGACCACTATTCCATTAATGTATGTGTTCTTCTACTTGCCTTTTTAAATTTATCTGATACCCAAACAATACAATGAAATAAATTGAAACTTACCTGTATGACTCCTGTACAAGAATCCAAGAAAATACATCCCTTTGGCTCCTTTGATATTTTTTCATCTTTATAAAAATTCATAATATATGAGTTATCCGACAACTGCGTCAGCTGGAAGTAGCGCTTTTTGAATGACTGAAGTGGGGAAAAAAAAAAAAAGGATGACAATTGTTGTACTGCAAATTATTTTCACTGATACGTTCTTCACAGGGTTTAAAATAATAGGCAACTCCTAACTGCACTTCAATCGCACTATTTTGCGGACAACTGCAATATTACTTTACTATCATTTAAAGCAATGTAATCAAACCTGAGATAAACAGCTAAATGACAATGGCAAACAAGTGTGCCTCTGTGGGGGATATAAATCCAAATGGAATAAAGAAAGAATAATGCTGTCCCCTTACCCGAACAGTAATGCTATTGTTTACAGTGCTGTTGAAATTCCCTTTATAAAGCCATCCAGACTTGTAAACTCCTGCTGCTAATCCTCCTCCTCCACCACCACCACCTTTTGAAGATGAGTGGGATGTTGTATCCTGTATGAAAGACATGATTAATACTGCATGGACTTGCTTTTTGAATTCTGATACGAAAGAAAACTGTAATGTATGAATATCTGCTTGACAACAAATAATCATCCTTTCATTCCTTTTAAAATAAGATGTTATTAATATGCCTGCTGTGCACATGATGACATAAGAGACAAAGAAGTTCCACTAACTTCAGAGTTATTTAAGATATGAAATATTTTATAGGAGATAATGAGCCTCCGTTACCATTCTTTATTTGATATTAAAGCAATAAATAACTCTTCCCCAGGGGAAAAAAACCCACCGAAAACCAGAATACATACTTCATCCTTATCCACATCTTCATGATCGATTTCAAAGGAATGTGATGGCAGTTTCTCTGGTCTACATTCATTTCTGGGAGGGGAGGAAAAATGTCATTTATTTTATTTTTTTTTTTAAATAATCATGTATGCTATTTCAAGGAGGCAACCATCTCAAGCCCCCATGGCAACTTCAGTACACCTATTGCTGTGATCCTGTTACCTCCTTTAAAAAAAATCACTAGTTTCAAAATATAGATTTTCTTAAGCCCCATATATACTTTTTTTTCAACACTATGAAGTTGCAACAGTTCTATACAAACGATGAAATACCACTTCTTGTTCTCTTCACTGCTCTTCCTCCACAAGAGGCATCAAAACCCAAACAATTTCCAAAGAGAGATCCCATTTAAGCCTGTTGAATGAGAATGAACTCTTTAATAGCTTTTTCTAACCCAGAACATTAGAACATTCAGCTTAAAGCTTCTACATTTCTTCAATATTTCAAGATTTTTTTTTACTTTTCAATATGATGAGTACAGCCTTAAAGTAATTTTTAAAAATATGCAGATGTCTTTCAGTTATCATACGAAAACCTACAAAAGTTGTCATGCTAAAAGCCATCACTTATCAGGAAGACCAGAATTTTCCAGAACTTACATCTACCCAGCCAGAGAATGGGAACAGAGCAACACTACTCTCTACTGTGCAAGGAAGCAAATCCAAACAGAAGTTGAGAAACCACACACTCCTAAGCTAGTTTCCTATCTCAATTTATCAAACTTTAGCCCACACTAGTAAATAATGTTAAAGGTTGCTAATAATAAAAAAAAAAAAAGTGGTAACTGTGACCCATTTCATTTTCTATTAATTCATACACAAGTTACAGATTAGGAAGATTAATGAGCAACACCTGTCTCCACTTCACCTTCCCCCCTTCAAAGTCAGTGTTCTTATGACGCAACTACCCCACTGCAACTGAAGTCAGCATTTCAGCAGAGCCAGGAGAACCAAGTGCACACACAACACAGGAGTGTTTTACTCTGTTTTAGTTTGTTCCGGTTTTGGAGTTCCTTTAATGTAAACAACTGATCAATATTTTGAATAAAAGGAATATTTGCAATCCACTGACATCTAATGCAACCAAGGGCAGCTGTTAAAAATTCTTACACAAGCACTCCCTCCCACTCAAAAGAACCCAAACCCAAAAATCTCAAATCAAATCCCACCTTTTACTAAAAACATCATTCAAGCCTTCACATTTTTGGACAAAAACCCTATTGGGTTATTCATTATTCAGAGCTAAAAGTGCACCACAGTTTTGTTGGGGTGATGTGCAGGTAGACTGACCAA
The DNA here is from genome assembly GCA_024606505.1 of Aquila spilogaster. NCBI lineage: Eukaryota > Metazoa > Chordata > Aves > Accipitriformes > Accipitridae > Aquila > Aquila spilogaster. The sequence goes on from JANHGO010002358.1 coordinate 3,284, forward strand.
TGCTTTCTGGTCACACATGGACAGCTGACACCACTGCACACATTTGCTTGAGGATCTGTACCAGTAACAGGACAAGTTAGTCAGCTACTGAAAAAAACCAAACCTCAAAACAAAACCCGAATCCTAATGCCCTTGATGCTACTGGGGAGGGGAAGGAGGAGTCAGAAGTTTGCTGGATTAACAGGGTGCTGACCCCTCACCATACAATACAACAACTCTGCCCTGCTCTGCCACTCCATGCTCCTGTCCCATTAAACCACAGCCCTTCCACAAGCCTGGGTACATGGTAAGTTTCTTAGAAAGAAGGAAATCCTTCTGTCCTCTCAGCAGAGCGATAAAAGAGAGAGGAAAGGACAGACCACTACTGCTTCATGTGTCAGATCTCACTGACCACCCATGAAACACCCATCCACTTGGACCTCTGTGTCATTCTCCATAGCACAAGTTTTTCCCTTCCTTGGATGGGAATCCTTTAGGGCATGCTCCTCATCATTCTAAGGCAGGCAGATAAAGTGTGGTAAGGACGTGATCCTGTTTGGTATACCCTCTTTTTCTCTGCCTACTGCCTCTTCAGACCCATATGAAGATGCCCAATTCCAAGGGACCAGACCTGAAATATCTATCAGATGTTCCAGGTTTTCTCCAAATGGCAGCAAAAACTTTGCTAATGACTATTTCTGTTCCCAGACACACTGTCACCACAGCACACACTAAGCAACCACTGTTCTTCCTCCACCCTTTGACTTGCTCAAGAAGCAAGAACACACCAGTACAAAGCATAAAAAATGGCATAAAAAGAGGTAGTGAGAGTTCACAGAGAGGAATTTAAGGGGCAGAAAGACCTGAGAAAATCCTCAAAGGAGGAACACACTCAGAGAAAAACTAAAGCAATTGCTAAACATTTTGGTCATATGCACACGTTGTTGAGCTCTTCCTCAGTGTCACAGCACTACTTCAGTGGAATTGCACCATGGACACGCTGAGTATGTTGAGTCCTCACTGCCTGCCCCAGGTGGTCAGCATCACATTGCAGCTGCTTCCCGATCAGAAGGGGTCAGTATTCAGAAAGAATAACTTCGATAGCTGATAAAAATCTGCAACACCATGCAGCCATTACTTGACATGTTGCATGACTCTGTGAAACAGCACAGCATGGCCTCACGTAGAAACAAGTATGAAGTCCTTCAGCATTGCTGAAGGCTGCTGAGTCCAAATTTGTGTGTTTCTAAATGGCAAAGCCCACAGGAAGGTTCAGCCCACTCCCAATGAATGAAGTACTTTAGCCACAGTTAGATCTGGTATTGTAAATGATGCAAAGCTAAACACTTAACACTCATCCAATCTTCCCTGATACAATGTTTTCCTATAAAGGAATTGATACAACAGTACCTTCAGATTTCTGATAGTGCGACAGCAGTTTTGCACAAATGAAACTAAAAAACTGTGGAAACTTGGCATCCAGAGCTATCAACAGTGAGATACAATACTATGACAAGGACGTATCAAGCCACTTTATTTTTAATGAGGAGATTTAGTCTAAACCACTGAATTTTGTAACATGCATGTGCAAATCAAGGTCCATTGATGTCGAAGAGGCTGGAAATGGTATGAAATGAGGTGGACTCCAAACTAGCTCCGTTTAAGGTATGTTAAGCTCAAAAGCCATGGCGACTTTCAGCAAAATACAGACACTCCTACTATAACTTTGCTTCTGAAACATTAACCAGCGCTGCATCCAAACCATTCCTGACTGCTATGTTCTGATACAAGACAAAACAAGATCTCTTGTTTTGTTATAATCCTCTATGCAAGGGGGGAAAAAAGTAAGATGCGAGACACCATAACATCCCTGGAGCATGAACTCATGGAAGCAAATCATATTAAGCACCATATTAAAATGACCTTCACAGAAAAGGATGTATGTAATCAGCCAAAATGTACTTTTGTGCAGAGTAATGCAACCACGTCTGTCAAATGCATATTTCATAAGAGTGAAGATACTTAAGGTTAAATTGAAAACTGCTGTGCTGCAAACATTCTTCTTGAGCACTAAATACATTTATTTTCTAAACCAATCAGTACACTGGGTACTTAAGAAAAGGTATGTTTATAATCTCTGATTAACAAAACTTCTCTTAATGGCTTTTTGTACTACCATATTCACTGTTCATAAAAATACCAACATACAAGAGAGAATGCAGATACAAGGGAAGGTTTGCAGCACAAACCCCTCTGAACACAGCATCTAGAGGGACCATAAGTATCAGTTTATCAATTCTGTGCTGGTTTTGGCTGGGATAGAGTGAATTTTCTTCATAATAGCTAGTACGGGGCTATGCTTTGTATTTGTGCTGAAAACAGTGTTGATAAGACAGGGATGTTTTAGCTGTTGCTGAGCAGTGCTCACACAGAGCCAAGGCCTTTTCTGCTTCTCACCCCACCCCACCAGCGAGCAGGCTGGGGGGGCACAAGAAGTTGGGAGGGGACACAGCCGGGACAGCTGAACCCAACTGACCAAAGGGATATTCCAGACCATATGACGTCATGCTCAGCATATAAAGCTGGGGGAAGAAGAAGGGAGGGAGGGACGTTCGGAGTAATGGCATTTGTCTTCCCAAGTAACCATTACATGTAATGGAGCCCTGCTTTCCTGGAGATGGCTGAACACCTGCCTGCTGATGGGAAGTGGTGAATGAATTCCTTCGTTTGTGTTGCTTGTGCATGCAGCTTTTGCTTTACCTATTAAACTGTCTTTATCTCAACCCATGAATTTTCTGACTTCTCCCCTCGTGATTCTCTCCCTCATCCCACTGTGAGGGAGGCGAGCGAGCAGCTGCATGGTGCTTAGTTGCCAGCTGGGGTTAAGCCACAACAAATTCCTACAGCAGTATGTTTAGGTAGTACTAGTTTCCATCCAACCCAAGCCTGGAGCACCCATTCCTGTGTTATGTGCATGTAACAACGTTTTTCATCCAGTATAATGATTTTAATGCCTCAAATTCCAGGAAAGCAGGCAGTAAACACAGCTCATTTGGGCATTCAGTGATTTCATTAACTACTCCCCAAAACAATCCTCAGAGCACAGACACAAACCTGCCAGAAACAGAAGTATGGGTAGAAACTCACACATGAAAGAATGAGCACCGAATTCTTAATTTCTTTCCACTCAAGTCAAGGAACTTGTTCCTTCTCCTCCCAGCATCTTTACGCTGATTTTAATGTACTGCCTCCAAGCACAAAAGGGATGCCCACTTACCCAGACACCTGCACATTTCTGCAGCCTTGTATCACCAATGTGTGCTGTACACATTGCACCCAGTTCTTCTGTTCAGTGCAGCTATAAAGTACTAAGTGAAATCCTACTCCTCTGTTACACAGGGTAACTAAAAGGAGAATTAATCCCAGTTAAAGGTGAGTGACATTTATGCATTATTAAGGAAAACGGAAAGCCAGCTTTCCTGTATCAACTGTGCTTTGAATACGCAAATATGCTTCTAAGGATTTGAATCAGCACTAATAGAGTTTGTTGATACTAGTGAATTCTGCAGAGTCTTGAACTTTTCCTAAAGGACCTTTTCTTCCCCTTTTTAAAAATACAAGGCACTATAAATACGGTAAAACAAGCAGAGCACATAAGACAAAGGAAAGTGCAAATATGGACAAAGCTCAGCAAAATGACACAAACCTAATAGGAAAGAAAAAAAAAAAGAACTTAAGCTAGATCTTACTGCGGTAAGTGTCGAAAGTCTTCTGAATACTGTTCATATTTGTAGTTCACAACGTGCCACTGGGAACTGTAGTATTTACAAGCCTAAAGAGAAAAACACAAACAACAACAATAGAATTACTACAACTATTTAGACTCAAGAAGGCTGGAGAACTAAGAAAGATCTGAGGGAGTCCTTTGTGCTAGAGAACATATTCTTCTCTTTTATAGCTGGGTGCACAGTGTTTAAAGGAAAGTCAGTCATATGTTTCCACATTTTGATGCACAATTTCCCTTTTAAATCAAATGCACTGAATCATACAAGATGGAGAAGGGGGCTGATGGCAATTTAACATGCTTTACTGATTCTCACCTACTCTGTGGGAAGCATGGTTAAATTAATATCGCTACTGCCTCAAAAGACACTACCTAGTTTAGGCCTGACTTTCTCCATGGACATTAATTATACATATTTTGTTTGCATCGTGTTTCATTACCTAAGTCTTCCACTGTAAATACATTGGCCCTACTCCTTTTATTCACCCTTGTTGCAGCACGAGCCCTCCACTTCTTGTTCCGCCCTTAAAGATTGATCTTTAACCTCTTAACATTCAGGAATATATCAATAGGATTATCATTTCTCACCAAAGTCTCATTTTCCCTTCTGCACTGAATTTGTTCAGTCATCTCATCATCTCCTTGTAGTTTTTATTTTCTGAAAAAACTTCTCGCTGGTTTTGCGTTCATCTTTTGAAATTGTTCTTAATATATCCATCTCCCTTAAATAAGGAAACCAGACCCGAACAAAGACTCTACTGAAGGGCTTAGTAATGCTGTCAAATAGACCAGAATAACTGTGCAATTTATTCAACGCAGAACTTTTATCCATGCAATTAAACAGAACATGAGATTTTAAAGGCAACAAAATGCATGAAATATGTACAGTTATCGATAAAGTATACATCTACAACAAGAAAAAATGACACAATGTCAGAATTTCCAGTGATTCTTGCTACAAATGCAAACTAATACTTGTACAGTACGCTGAAGAATTTACCCTGTACTGTATTATTTTCTTTCCACACTCCACCTGAACATTTGCACCAGCCCATGCAAGTTGGACAGGAAGAAAGAGTGGGATCAAGCCTAAAACCTAACAGTAGAAGCTGCTGCCCAAGACAATAGGGAAAAGGAGGCATGTCAGGCAGGAAAATGGTGGAGATCTACAGTAGAGAAAGAAGCAGCAGCACTGAAAGGAATCTGAGGTGGGAACAGGAAAGACAGTCTCACAGAAAGGCATGGGAAGGACGAGACTCCAGGAGACAAAGAGAATGGAATAAAGGACAGATCAAAGATATTTAAATACCAAAAGCTATGCAGAGAAAGTGGAAGAAAAGGCAACAAAGGGACAGGATATGTTAGTACACCTCTGACCAACTGGGAATATTCCCTCTCTTCCCTGACAGCCTCTTCTGAAGCTCCCATGGTAGTCATTGCTTGGACAGCAGTCTCTGTCTCAGAGGGACAGAGAGGAGATCATCAGGCTGCTGGAGCAAAAACTGAGTTGGGCTGAAAACGTAAAGGTGGTGCTTTCTAAATTACTCAGCACTGGCTTAACAAATCTCCTTGTAAAATCTTTTGTAAAACATGCAGAGTATGTAGCCACAAATTAATTTTGGAAGTCATCTTGGGTGTGGTCACGGTCTTCTGTGACAGCTTTGTTTGTTTTAGAGTATCGAAAAGGCAGCAAGGAAGTGGATGCATATTTATAGGCAGTTCCCTTCCACCCTGACACTGAGCAGTTCACTACAACCAAAGGCAGTCTGCAGTAAACTGCAGTAAACACATTCCATGTGGATCTAGCATCTAACTTTCTGGTCTGACATAAACCCTCATTATCTTACAGGATGCAGAATAGAGTGTGACCATCAGACAATATAAAATAATCACATATTCTCTGAGAATGAACGTAATACTATAGCATTATAACTAGCTCTGCACCTTGCAGGGTCAGGTCCAAAGCCACTTTTGCCTTTGAATAGAGGAAAAAAAAAAAAACCAACCAAAACCCAATCTTTCTGTTTTATGAATCTTCATAAAATGACTTGGTCACTCTTGTATTTGTGTGATCTAAGTTTTAGTTAAAATTATTTGATAGTCACCTGGGCTATAAGAATACTCTTACAAGAGCAACATATACTCTGATCTACATAAGCCAATGAAAACCTCATTCATTGAATGTTTTGAAGATGAGCACAGACTCTCTAATTCATACTTCACTTGCTTTCTACTTGGCAAACGTAAACCAACTGAACCTTCTACAGAAAGGACCACTTTTTCCCTGTGGTACTTTCATTACTAAGTATTCTACTTAACGAATGCAATTAAAGCCCACAGAGAGTTTTCAACATAGGCTTTTATTGAAAACATTATAGGCTGATGTGTTCAAAAAAACCAGTTGTGAATAACATACAGAGCAGGCCACAGTATTTTAGCTTATAACTGTGAAGGTTTATTGTGCTCCTCCAAGAAAAAGCTAATCAAAATAAAAATCAAAGGGGACAAGCAGCACATTCAAGTATCATTCAGTAAATTCACAAAAGGCAAGCCAATTCAGTGTGACAGCTAACACTGCTCTTGAACTAGCTTGTTGCCGCTATCCATCGTAAACTAGACCTAGTTTAAAAAAAAAAAAAAAAAAAAAAGTTACAGCATTTTCTCTTCAGAGTATCCCAACTAAAAATCAAATACGTCTACTAACTGTACTGACTTTTAATGATTTTATTTTTTTTTAATTGGAAACTATTATTATTGGAAATTGAATTTTAGCAATGAGGAAAAATGTCTGCAAACCTGATTTGAGGAGCAAGAAAAAGCTTTCTAGAGGCAGAGATTTCATCAAGAGGCCAGAGCTGGATCCTACTGCTCCTGGCAAAGAGCGGAGGCACCAGTGCAGGGGGTGTTGAGCTCAAGTGGACTGTGGGGGAGGAAAAATATAGACGAAGAAATGGAAGCTTTGGGATGTGGGAGGGTTGGCACATGTTTGCATGAACTTTCCTACTGCACTGTTGACCAGGCAGTCTGCACAGCCCATTCCCAAGGGCCCTATCAAATTCAGGTCATTTATTTTCTTTTTTCTTGTTGCCCATCTGGCCTAATTTTTCCTCAGAGAGACAGACGATCCTGCAAGCTTTTCCCACCTGTAACTTCTTAGCTCTGGTTCTGGTGATGACAGCATGATGGCTACCACAGTGAAAGAGGCACTTAAAAAAGATTTACCCTGCAATGCAAATGAACATTTTGGAGAAAAAAAGAGAATGGGAAGTGAAAGAAACATAAATGAAGCAAACACCCTGAAAAACTCCCCTGCTTCTATTGTCTCTAGGACAGCGCTAGCTATGTGGTCTTTAGAAATACAGATGCACATATGATAAAAGTAATTCATGGAACAACTGGGCTTCTTGCAGAGAAACTGCATGCAGAGCAATCCTGCCATCTCACTCACCCTTGAAGGGCGGCTATTTCTGAGGTGGAAAGCAGGAGGTGAACCGAGAAGGGCAAGCCCATGCAACACCTTGGAAACAGAAAGCAAAGACCTTCCAGAGCTGGATGTGGCAAAAGTGCTAAAGGGGAAGCTGCAGAGATGGTTCTGTGCTCCACCCCATGACCAGGGACATGCATGGCACTGCTCATAAAGCCTTCCCAACCGCTCCTCCCTCCTGTGACCTCTGCTGCAACAACCAAAGGCAGTGTGTGGGGATTTGGGAAGGTGGAAGGTGGTATGATCACCCTGGCTTGAAATTCAGCCCTCCACCCCAGGCCTACCCCTGCTCCCTTACACCTGTGACAAGCACAGCAGCATCACGACTAGCTGCTAGCAACCTAGACCTTCATTTTGGGGCTCTCAAACCTGTTTCCAAAGTAACACAGTTCACACATATAGTAAAGTCCAGTGACACAGCAGTGTAACAAACCAAAACGTTAAAACACACTATTATTTTAAAGTATTAAACATTTTTAAAAAGTATTTACCTCTTGTGCTATCAAAAGACCCACTGTCTTTTAATAACGTATGTCATTGTCCTGACACTACAGTTCTTTAAAGTACTTAGATTTGGAAGCTGGGGAAATCTACACTGTGATGAGCAATAATAAAACTTTCTTTGTGACATTTATCAACAGGAGTTCCCATTTTAATTTGACTTTGAAATATATAAGAGTAGTGCAGATTAGACTGTAAATAAAAAAGCCTCAGAAATAAACTGTATGGACATACAACCACTTTCAGTTGTTATACAGAAGGCTGTGGCTCTTTTAACATTATGACTAATAAAACTCACATTTAATAATTACTTACAGATCCTGTAGACACAACCTGCAAAATCTCAAATAAAAAAATCCCCCAGATGAATGGTGAGGGCTCCAAAAACTTACTACAAGTGACAACTCCAGCTTCTGCATCTAGAAAATCTACACGGGAAAGTTAAGAGGCATCCACATGAATACTGTACTGTAGCAGACAAAATTAACTGTAACATCCATCACATGAAATTTCAATTTTCTTACACTGTTATTTCATTTTGCTGTGGTGCTTTTCAGCCAGCACGGTCCTTACTGCTCTAAGGATGAAGTGTGAGGACCACAATTACACCCACAAATGAAAAGAAGACAACAGTGCGGTGCAGGAAAGCTCAGCCTCAACAGCCCTCCCCAGCAAGCTTGTTTCTTCATTGTCCTCATCTTTAAGAGTCATTTCCCTAAGTTAAACCAGCACCATTTGACATCAACTGTAGAGTCACTACACAGGTTTAAGCAATGCTGCACGTGCAGACTGCTGTTAGTATACCCCATTCTGGGTTTACCTCAGACTCCCTTACTCGATGCGCTGGCAGATTCCAAGTGTCATATGCATGACACAATCAGGTCACGCATGCCATTAATAACTGGCCTACAGGTTGCTAAGATGACAACTGCCTAGATGTCTGTGATTTGAAAGAAGCAATTGGTTCTACAATGACTTTTAAAGCTATAAGCGTGCTCAACCACAGCTCAAGAGTGCCAGCAGATTTCTGAAGGAGACAGGCCTGACTTGAACCCATGAAAGCTGGCCCTTTGATAATACTAACAAGCCCCAAATCAGCCCATCTGCACAATAGCAGGCGATCTACCTCAGTGACCAGTAAGAAGTGCACAGCAGAACGATAGTAGCAATAGGATTTTAACGTGAACTCCACCACCTTTGCTAGAATATGGATGACACCACCAGCAATAGCACTTGTGAGCTGATCCAAGGCCCAGCAGGTCACCAAAGGAGCCCTCCCTGTAGCAGCCACCGCTGCCGAATCAGACTCCTGAAGCAAAAAGAACGGGGCAGGAGGCACTGGTCTACCTGGGAGGGAGGCATGAGACAGATTCTCAGAGGCACCTCTGGGCTTATTTTCCACAAGTACACTGCATAACCTAGGGAAGCTTCTGCAGCAACCTGCTCCGTCCTTCTGCCCCTGCACAGCTCCCGGCACACCACTCCTCATCCACGGGGCCAGCCCCACTGCAAACATGCTTCCCAAAAACATATCCAAGTAGCACCTCTCATTTTTGGAGGGATCATCTGGCTTAAACTCATTTAAGAAGGGACAGTTGACAGCTAATATTTATTTACTTTCTGCATTTTTTTCATATATACCTAAAATTTCATTCATATAGATACACCCACACAAATAATATGCATGTGTGTGTACATGCATGCATGCTTTCTAAAAATACTGACTTGATACAAACCAACATGGGATTAAATATGTTGCAATTAGATAGCTTAAGTTCCTCAAACTAAATATAGCTTTGAATTGCAAAATGCACTATCCCCTTATATTTCTGAATGAAATGTGGGAAAAATCCCAAGGATTGCCATTTGATCTGCATACTCAAGAATACAGAGTTGGGAAAGGTGATATTAGGAATGTTTTCGCTGTCTGAAAGGAAGAATTTTATTTTGTTTCTTGTGGAGTGAATGCTTCTATTTGCCAAAATCACAGACCATGAGGGCAATGCTGACTGGCATAAATATATGCAGCAGACTCTGTGAGGAGTGAGAAAAATTCAGAATTTGGGAGGAAACAGCATGGTACCGTAGAGAATTAAAGGAAGTCAGGAATACTTAGAAAAAATAAACACTGAAGACAATTTTATTCTGGCTTTAAAAGTTTCTGGGAAGTTCTCTTTTCATAGAACCTAATTTAGTTACTCAAGCTCCTCCTGCCTACGAAAAGTTAAGGTGGAAAAATCCACAAGGAACATATCCTAAGACAACTACCGGTATAGGAATGATTGAATCACAACATATTACCTTTAGAATATACCTAATAATTAGGTATAAATTAATAAAGACACTCAGATATTTATCAATCATAAAATGTAAAATATTTATTCTCTTTGCATCCTAAAGAAAATATTTAGTTACCAAAGGACTATTTATTTATCCAAGTCACCTTAATTTTATTTTTTTAAATTTTCATTTTACAGTTTCAGCAGAAAGGAGAAGGTTAGACATCCTATTTAAAGTAAATTCTTCTGCCTCAACCATTACCATAACATCTGAACATCATCAACAGTTAAAGTTTTTGGTTACTGAGGAATCTAAAATCAGTAATTAAGAGAACTGAATTAGACAACTAGAGGCACAAACCTTCCACTACAGGTGGACAGCATCAAATGCTATCCACACTGAAAGCTTTCCTCAGCAACATCAGCCTCATCTTTCTTCATCTGGCTTGTCAGCTCTTGTGCATCCACAAACCAATATTGCACAGGCAATCAAGTCATCCTGGCATGCCTGCAAGTACTGTTTATGATCACTTGAGCAAAGGGAATCTGATCAAATCCCCAAGCTGTCATATGGATGGATTTTGGTAAGGGCTGGGGAAAAAAACCTGATCCTTGAAGGGCTCTAGCAATGAAAAAGCTGGAGATAGAAGTAAAGCCTTTCTACGGTCACCAGGAGGAAACAAACACCCAGGAAGAGACAGACAGGATTTTAAGGCTTTATCAGACTTCTGACAACTGTTTTACATGACCTAGCAGTACCTTATAGACAAGGCCATCTGAACAGCACCACATGTGCAGAAGGATGAGATAGGAGATCATGGATCTGAGCTCTTGAAATGGTTTCAATACCATGTCCTTACACTGCGCTGTATGAAGAAAATTAGTTTCATCTTCAAGAGCAGACCTTTCATTTGTAGTTAACTGACTTGCTCCATGTCTTCGTGTTGCAACTTGCTAAACTACTGAGATAGCATAATATACACTAATGGTCAGATAGCCATTACCACTTATGGGGAACACCAAAATGGCTTTAGTGAGATGAAGCTGTACATTGCTTTTGTATAGCTTCCCTAACAGTCCGATCAGGAATTAGACATTTGATCCTGGGTTGTAACAAGGCCAGCTGACCAACAGATGGTCAAGTATGTACACCATCACTGTTCATGATATCATAGTATATTTGAAGAGAAGACTCCTTCACTGAGTAAAGTGTTGGGCTTTTCACAGCTCCAAAAAAGAAGTAAAGGTCACAAACTCCACTCCTGCACATCTATCCAGAATTGCTGAACACCAGCCTGGAACACAACAGATTGCTGCTGGGTCAGTACAGATTTGTGCAGTTGCTGCAGTGGACTCCACTCACAGATCTTTACAGCACCCCATGCTCAGTTTTACTTAATTTTGGACTAGAAACCATCTTCTTCCTGGAGCTTAATTTATTTTATATATAGCTTTTGGCTTTGTGGCGAAGTGGAACATATGCATTACTACTTTAAAAGAGGGTCTTATCCTGCTGCTATTCCATGAGCAGGCTTAGTTCTGTAGTATTGTTTTTTTCCACTGCTTTGCTCCTCTCTCCCCCTCCCCTTGGCTTACTGGTACTGCAGAGAGAGCTAATAGATGTGCTCGATATGTATTTTACCAGGTTGTCATTAGCATCCCCTTGGAGTACTCAGCTGAAATGATTCCCAGACACTGTGTACTATGTTCCATTTTTAGACCTACCACTTTCTCTATAAAGCCATGAGCACAGTGCTGGCCTTGCAACTTGTGGAACCTTAAAATAAAAAGCAGACCCTAAAGTGCTGAAAGGGCAGCGAGGCCTCTGGGAAAGCAGGTAATTCCACAAGCTATGTTATCTTTTAACCCTACTGTCAGATTAAGAAAGATGGCTAAGTTCAGGCAATTTGAGCTGGCACTAAGTTGCTATCACTCTTTCTAGACCTGCTGCAGAGAAATAGGGCCAGCCTGTAAAATGTCATGTTGCATACAATTCAACAGCTACATTTCTGCCTGATCTTGGATTTTATTTTTTCTAATCCCTGTGTTTGTCTGCAGCTGACTTTTCCTCCACAAATTATCTTGGAGTTATAGTGCATATGAAATAGCTTACACTCATTCAAACCAGGAAGCCAGGTACAAAAAATCCCAATCTGGGAAAAAAGAGGCAGAGAACACACACATTATGGGCTAATTATAAGTGCTTGGAATTAAATCCTGTATAGAAGTTGGCTGAAAATTTGGTTTCATAAATTTCTTTTGTTAATGCAAATGATGACCTGTACTTTACAACTCTAGTCAAAGGCGGGGAAGTTTCAGGGAGCCATCTAAAGTAAATTCCTTTGAACAGTGCAGCCAGCACCTCCAATGTCCTTCAAAGTGATAAAACCAGTGACAACCTGAAATATCCCTGAGGTAGCAGGAAGAGCGATCTCCTCCTATAGTCTTAGATCAGGTATGGAAACAATACAACTATAGGGTTTTTTTTTTAAAGGTAGAGCAATTAATCACTCCTGGTGGGGCTCTAACTGCCACGGAAGAACTTTTCACAACTTCCTACTATGAAGGTAGAACAGACTCTAAATACTGACAATAAACACCTACACATCCTTCACAGTGCAGCTACTCCTCAGATAGCTATAACATACACCTCTGAATAAGATACATACCTTGTAATAACTCTATCGGCCTAAACCAGTGTCAAATAGTTATCTTTTTTGGAAAGATATAAAAATTTTCAGAGTGCAAAGAGCATTCAAATCCCCAGTGATTAGCACTCATGTAAAAAATACCAACATCAATATCAGTGGACTAGTAGTGACAGGGAATGCAGCTGGAAAACAGTAGAATGAGAGGATGATTCAATGCATTTGCAATTTTTCTAGATACAAACATCTCAGAATAGGCACCTGCAGATATGCTGTTAACCCTCCCCCTCCTTCCGGCCTCCAAAATTCAAACCTGATTCAAATCACCTAAACAATATTAAAAGAAAAAGATGTTCATTATAATCATAGCAAGCCTCCCCCAAACCCTTGGTTTTATTTAAAATGAAAGGATACACACACTAGATATTTACCTCTTTAACAAATAAGTTTTCTGCTTTCTGTTCTGCATCTTCAGGTACAGAAGGATAAAGCGTCCTGATTTCCAGTGAAATTGTGTCCGTCTGACAATAAACAAAAAAGTCAAATTAGTCAGAGTGACAGAACAGCAGTTTTGTCTCATGAAGAGGTTAAGAACTTTATTATTATGGCTTGCATTTTTCAATTTGTCATGCAGCCAATACACATGCATACCAACAACTACAACCCAGCTCCTGCCCACACACGCTATTCAATACTACTAGCTAAAGCATTAATTACAAGCAAGAGCAGTGTTCAAATAGATTTCTGGGAACAAAGTTGTTCCAAGCAAACTTGTTTCAGTTTCTGAGGTTTCTGATACAAAAAGTCATCAAGTCTTCCTTACATCCTCTCCCAGCAATATAGACCAAATTCGACAGTGTTACTTGCTTCCTCCACTTCCCTTCTTCCCCTCTTGCCTTTTCAGCAACGAATGCGGAAACAGAACGAAAAGCTTTGACTCTTTTGGAAGGAGAAGAGAGGAGCAGAGAGTCCTCCCAATCAGCTGCAAAAGGACTGCCACAAGACAGCCTGATGGTCAGAAAGCAAGTGGAACCAGGCAACAGCTTCTCAGTGGGGCATTTCCATCTGCGGGTGCAGACAGCAGAGCAGGACTGACATGGGACTCCTGACGCTTCCTGCAACCTCCTTTCAGACTCAACAGACGCTGCACAAACGAAGCCATTTTTTTGAAAGCAGCTCCTGACTGAGCTAGCTTGTCAGGCCCCGCAGCAGGAAACCACACAGAGAAGTAGATCTCCAGAAGGTCTCCACATGGAGCCAAGCTTCCCTTAGTTCCCACCAGGCCAACGAGAGGCCAGGGCCACCAGCAGTGCTCCTCTGTGTGACCCAGGGCCTCCATGCTGAGGTCAGGCAAGGCAGCCACTTTGCGAAAGTCACAGGAGAGGATGCTTTGGGGTATTTGGAATTAATCCACAGATCTGGCCCACTCATTTTCTCTGCCATAAGAGGGGAAAACAAACAAAACCAAACTCCAGCAGATCAGATTATGCTCTCCGTTACAATGGAGTAACTCCACCACTCCAGACAACGAAGGACTGAACCCAAGACAAATCTGATCTCCCAAGCTCATTTTCTCTTCCATTACAGAAAGGCACATTGATTTCTGGAGGTAGGCCTATGGCATAAGACTGGTTTAGTATGAAGAACCACTACTTATTAATACCGTGAAGCAGCCGGTGCCGCTGGAGGACCTCCTCCTAGTCCCCAACCTTAGACTAAACAGTGGTGGTTTTTCTCTACAAATTGAAGCACCCAGACTCTACGCGACAATTGCCTGGATATTATTGACTGCATTTTTCCTTAAAGCTTACGCAGACCACACCGATCCCCCGCCATCACTTTCCATATGAGTAATTATGAAAGAAAGGCATGTGTCACTCAGACAGATGCAAATGTCATGGGATTCCCCAAACTTTTTCTGTTTCATCTGGATAGCTCAGGATACAACGTGATTAAAACACTTTGGCTCCCACAAAAAACAATGGTGTCTCGTAGACACCACAAAGTGAAACCCCCGCCGTTGTTCTGACAAACTAATCGCAGTTTCCTAAATGCAGGTTCCTGGGCTCTACCCAGCTGTATAACCAAAGCCTGTGTGCAGTGGTGATTTACACAATCATTTAGCCTATGAGTAAAAAAGACAGCAGATGGAGAAGTATGAATTTTCAGGCCACATTTAGTAATAGTGAAGATGTCTGAATCCTTGGTTGCTTAGGGACTTCCCAGCAGTGCCCATAGTCTCTGGAACATGCTTCATTACTTTTACTTCACACATACATGACATTTTAAGCCCTGTTTTTTAAGTGGTCCTGAGAAGACACAATCCCTGAGCATAGCTGAAAACCGACAGGTGCCCCTGAAGTCCATCATATGGAGCTCTTCCCCACGGCTGGGGCCGCACTGCCAGCAGCAGCAGCAGCCACAAAGCACGCACACCATCCTTCCGTGATATCACCACTGCTGAAGATCAGCTGCTCTTTCCAGACTAAGGCAGAGTGGGAGGCCACAAGAGAAGAGACATGTGATGCACTCTGTACCTCTCACTGACCCTGTTGGGATGGTGACTAACCTGCAGAGAGACGAACAATCTCTTATGCTTGCCCATGACAAAACTTATCTGCCCCATGTATTACACAGAAGATAGTTTCCAGTGGGTTTTTTTAGTTAAGATATATAGTAAGTCAAATTTTTTACCTAATACAATGCTTCTTGTCAACTGATATCAACACACTGACCAAGACAGCTGACATTTGCCTTAATGGGGTCATTGTGCCTCCCTTCCCTTAGACAGCTTGTTAAAAATACTGTATAGCTGAACAAGACATGTAACTCAAGCCCACTGTTTCGCCTGTGGTACGCTCCCCCGCTTTCCTTCTCAAAAAGTCTGCACTTGAAAGAAAGAAAAATAGCCCTGCAAAACAGAGAAATAGGGTAACGTTGGGCTTGCCGCATTTGTGGATTTTGCCAAAGAGCATCACAGGTTTAATTACATAGAATTGGGACATGGAAAATCTTGTATATTGTTATATTTAAACTTGTTTTAAAAACTACAAAGCACTTCCCTTCTGAGAATTAGTTATGTTTAACCACTTAGCTGCAAAAGCCTTGCCACAAAAACACTTCCTGTTCATAGTTGATTACTTCCAAAGTTAAATGCTCTTAAAGGCTGATCAGGCATAGCATGTATTCACCAAAACCTTTTTACTTCAGAAAACAACTAAATTTCAACAACAGACTAAGTGCTTCTGAAAGGGTCGTCAAGAAGATGAAGGATTTTATTTACAGAATTCAGCATTTATAAATGTGCTTTGAATGCAGCCTAATTTTCTAATGTTTAGGCAATCATAGCAATTGTCTGTTCAAATCAGAGACCAACTACCTTCTCATTTGTGCATGCAAACTGTGATAATCAAATAAGGCAGGTATCAGCCTAAAACATTTAATTCCATAATTCCTCTGAATTATTTTTTAAATCTATTTTATATAAATATCCTATATCCAACAATGATTTCTGGCATTCAGCCAGGCTGTCTCATTTGCATAAACTGTTGGCCCCAGGTGTCTGATTAGCCATAAGGTGCAATTTAATTAAGCACCCTCTCTTGCTACATCCACTTTCTACAGTGAAAGCCACAAGTTAATATTGCTCCTCATCAACAATTGATAAGGAATAATGTTTTCAGACAGTGTCTACTTCCCACTGACACGGTGAGTTTAGTATTTGAAAATGGAGTTCAAGCTCCATTAGCCATTTCAAACATTTTCACTCTGAATCTATTCTAATAGCTTTTAGTCTGAAAGCATGTTACCAGTGGTTAAATCTTTAGACGGATGCATCAAAAATTACTATATTTACTTCCTGAAAAGGCAGCCCTTCTAAGAGAGCTAACCGCACACAGGCAGAAATGTTCCTGTATGTCAATGCTTAGATTCAATCTCTCTGAAGAAAAGCTGCTCAGCCCCATTTTCATCCAAGTAAGCAGATTTACTTAACAGTACCAAAAACTGTAATGAGTTAGACCATCAAATTAAAAAGCAGGGTAAGATACAACACTGCTGTACAAATACCACCGTGCAAATGCTGTTGCTATACGGGGCTCCCAACAGGCTGCTGTCTGCTGTCCCAGCACAGACCTCACTGCGTGCAGGGGCAAAGCGAAAGGGAAGTGAGCACAGAGCACACTTAAAGGACAGATTTTTGCCCCCTCACTCACCGAATCACATTCGGTGTGACAGGTTATGCTTTGCCCACATGGTAGGCTTTGCTGACTGCATTAGCTCTCCCTATTTAAACAGTTGGAGTGCATCCCTCTAAGTCTAGATACCTCTCGCTTTCCTGTTCCTCCCAGCCGATGCGAAATTGTCCATCAAAGACACCCATATCCCATTAGTCATGAAAATAATGGACTCAATTTCTGCTCCTCTAAGGATGAGCAGACACTGCCCATCACATGGGAAAGTGGAAGATAAGTCATGTGGTATTGAAAATAACCCATGATCTCACCACTATAACTCTTCTGATATTAGAAATAACAGTCAGGTTTACAGGATTACTTCCAAGGAGGCTCCAAGTCCTGCACTTAGAGCTGCCCCTATGGCACACGTGCTCCGTTTCATGTGAAGAGGCAGTCTCATTGCCTACTCTTGCCCTCTCTTCTTAAAGATGCATCTGGTTCTGTTGTGAACTTCTATATCCAAACAAACAACTTTTGTGTCTGCACAATATCTAGATAGCAGAGGTTTCACAACCTGAAAAATAGGGAGATTTTGGCTATTCCTTGTTCAGAGGTAAAAAAAAAAGAAGCCTGGAAACAGTCACACCTGCAGTGGCGGAGAGTATCAACCTGTACCACCAGGCCCTCTTCTAAGGCCTCTATGATACTTGGGGGGCACCTGGATGGGCTTTCAAAAGCCTATAAGAGCCAGGAGCACATGTCAGACTGCACTTCAGTAAGTTTTACATTACACAGGTAAGCTTTGCCATCTTACACCTGTCCTAAATGTGCCACTAAGGAAGGGCACCAAAGATTCTACGCAAGACTTGAGATCCTGGGGAGATTGAAAAGACACTGCTGGGGGTTCAGTGAATTTCCTGAGGATGAAGACATGAAGAAAGGATGAAAAAATACTTATGAAAGAATACAGCAAGCATTTTGCTTGGATACATAAAGGCGCTTAGGAGCAGAAGTACAATGTATGACAACAAATCCATGCAAGACCAAGATGTGAAAGGTTAAAGGTGAGAGGGAGACCAATCTGAAGGAAGTTGTCACACTTCTTTCATGGCCTTGTTTCTGGTAAACACGTAGGAGAAAAGTAAGAAATAGGAATGCCAGACAGCAGCAGTTCCAGTTGTCAAGGGAGAGTGTGGCCAGGTCTGGGGAACAGAAGATGAATGGAGCACGGTAACCCAATGGTGAGGATGCAAACCTATCAGCATCACCACCAAACACGCATTTTTAGGAGTGCAACACAAAGCCCATCAACTCCCACTTACTACCACCAAGTAGTACAGTCCAAGCTCATACTCATGTGACAGGGACCTCCTGTGAAGCTCTGCAGATCCTTCCTCCACACAGTTGCAGTACTGCTGCAAAACTTTCCACTGGCCATTATTTCACAGCACAGCAACAGAAGGGTAATTTGCTCGCAGGATCCAGGAACAGGTGAAAAACGAAGCTGAGTGGACATGCTTTTTCTCGAAGGGAAACTGGACTTTGAGCAGGCAGGAGGAGAGTTAGCAAGCAAAGCTTTGCTAGGAAAACAGGAAGTGGAACTGATGTGAATAAATTTTTTTTTTTTTTTTTTAAAAGGATTATTAAGCAGAGTTACATAACAGTGAAGCATCTTTTCCCTGGCTGGAGTAAAATCAGAGAATGCATCTTTGTAATGTACAGATCTTGTATTCTTCTGTTGAAATGCAGGGAAATGGAGGAATAAAATCTACTGGGTTCAGATTGATAGCAAGAATTCTTTGCTGTTCCACAGACTTCTCATAAGATGTTGGAAATGACCAAGAAAAGTCTTGTGAGAATAACTGCATTCTCTCTGAATTGCATTCAAAGAGAGAAAGCAATTCTGAGACAAAACAAAAGACCAGACAGTATAGCAGCTATGATGATAATTAACCTATATCTGATGCATGCGGTGAATACTACACATCCAGAAATGGGAAATCATTATTAAAAGCAGAATTTTCTCTTATGCTCACTCCCTCAGCCAATTCTTTTGGTGGGGTTTCACTCTGAAGAGACTTTTGTCCATAGGATGTGCTAACACACAGGTCCAAACTGGGGCTGCATCAACACTGAGCCACAAAGTCTGAAGCAATTGTAATCATTAGGAGTTAAACAGTAACGTCCACCATTTCCTGGGGCATTATCACATTAAATAACACTCAGAGCTAGCCTGAGCACCTTCTAATTCAGTCAGATGTGGATCTCTTTCTACTCAAATGGCTGACCCAGACTTTTGTGCACAGGTGATATTTCAGGAGGAAGGAGCAGGGCTATAAATAGACACTCTGCAGCTGGAAAACCTGTCTGCTATGAAAAGCTCTGCAGTCCTGTCTGGTGGCATAGGCTCTTGTTACTGCAGCTGACTTCAACAGAAGATAACAAAGAAAAGAGACAGGTTTACTGCAAGGATATGGACCTTACCTACCACTGCCTCTGCTCTTCTGTGAGTACAGGCCACCCCTACTACACAAGTACCTCTCTTATTTGTCTGAATCTTTTTTCTTCTTCTTTTTAAAAATTTAAATAGATTATGCAGAAGAGTTGCAAAGCATAACACAGAGGAAACAAAATAGAAGTAGCTACTAAAAGCCAGGCAGCAACTGCTCAAAATGAAAAGAAAACAAGGATATGAAAATATGGTTTGACAGGCAAAGGTCTTGAGCAGTAGGACATGATTCTCCTTTCGCTGAGAGGGTTTGCTCCACTGACTTGAGCTTAGTTATTCTAAATCAAGGGGCTCAAGGGCCTTGTGACAGCACACAGTATGTCTAGTCAGCTTTATAATGCTAAATTTCAATTTCATAAATTCACAAATGTGCAAAAAGGATAAAGGAATTAACGATGATGAGGAAATCTATTCTGTTTAGCTTTCTCTCAATCCCATGAGCACATTAACTCAGTTAATGCCACCAAGGAAATAGAGCCATTTAGTAAAACAAAGCAGTCGATTAGATTAACCCGGTCCCACAGGACAGTAGCAGTGCCATGAGTTGATGGGAAGGGCCCTCACACAGCAGTTACAATTGGTCACAAATTGAAATGTATTTCCATTAGAGAATGCCTATTCATCAAAATCTAAATCCTTCACAGAGATCGGTTGATTTTGAAAAAGTTGCTATAAGATGCAGGCAATCTGCCAGCTTACTTGCCTGGCAGCACGCCTCCCCAGCCAGCCGGCACGCAGCCCCTGCCCTCCTGTGCTGCCCCATCACTGCTGCAGTGAGGGCTGCCCTGGACTTCCAGGTTCTCAATTTCTTTGCAGCTTGCCAGGACAAGCAATGGCGAACCTGGGATGAGGTCAGGCATCTCCACAGCTGCAGGCTCTGGTATCCTCAGCACTGGGGATTCTGCACCCCCCATGACTCAGGATGCCAGATCTCAAACCCCACTGGAGAAGAGTTTAAGACAACCCCAAAACCAAACAAAAATCAAGTCTGTTTGGATTTATCTTTCTTGTGCAACCTAATGTCAGCAACTTCTCAGCTTGGAAATATGTCCCAGCCACCATCTAAAAAGTCTGACTTTGAGCAGAAGGCTGGGAATCATGGGCTGTCTGATTCAAGTGTCCAAATACACTGAACAGAATAGGATCAGAAAGACTAGATGTAAGTTATGGAAGTGTGATTAAATTAGATCATAACAGTAGGGAGAGATTCCAGCACTGGCCAAACTACCACTGCGCTGAGCAAACAGACGAGTACATGTTATGGAATAACATGTTGTCTGAGCTCCTGAAATATATTTGCGAACAATCAGGATTCGAGCTTTATCTAATCCTGAACAGTGAATTCACTCATATACGACTGTCAGAGAAAAAAAAAACCAGCATGAATTTGGTGATGGTGGGGGAAGTAAGGCATTATGCATAAATTAAGAAAATCTTAGAAAGCTCTTGGGCAACTTCTGGCTCTCCCTCTAGCAATGAAGATAAAATAAATAAATGAACAGACAAACCTAAGAGAAAGAATAACACATATTTGCCTTGTACTTACTGAGAAGTCATCATCGGGGAATAAGATCAGATCCTTAAACTGGTTATCCCCAATATTTTTTTCAATCTCTGTGACAACAGCTTCATAATCCAAAGGCTCCAAAAGTTTGGGTTTTTCCTGCTGTGGAAAAAAAAAAAAGATCAGGTAATCTCTCTACACTCAAATTTGCCTTCCTCTCCCTTCATAAACTGAGATCCACTGCATTTTTCCTTTTTTATACGAACGTATGAATAACTTCTTTCCCCCTCCACCATTCTTCCCAGCTTATTGCAGCTGAGCTCATGCAAGAACAGTGGAAGTGAGGAAGTTGGGCCAGTTGTAACAGTCACTCTCCATCTGATAACTCAAGAGCCATCTGTCAGCTCATTACAGAGACCAAACCCACCACATTAACTTACCTGTCATTCTCAGGAACAATCTTTCTCTGTAAATACATGTAGGCAAATAGACAGATGGACACAATTTGAACTGAACATAGATATGACTTTGAGCTAATATGTTATTCTATAAGTAACCTCCTAGTTTCTTCACTATCTTACACAGTCCCACCTGTTGAACTGCTAGTAGCTTGTGAGTGTCACCACATTGTCTAACTTGGTAATAATCCAAGGTTATTCTCCTGGAATAAACTATCTGGCACCCATCCCCGTGGTTTCTCTTGTCAGAAACGGAATTAGTATCATCGTAATAGTACTATTATTGCCTGAAAGAGTGGTAAAGTAAGAAACCACCATAGGAACAGCCAAACAAAAGTAAAGTCACACTGTCTCGAAATACAACACAAAAATAGAAAAAGAGAAGCCCGTCTGACATGCTAGAATACATTAAACAAATAGAGTCATGTACTAGAGTGACAACATTTGCTTAATTGAAAGACTTAAGCATCAGAAAGAGTAAATGAGAAAGGGCAAGAGAACTGCTAGAAGACATGGAAAAGCAGGTGATGAGAGAGAAAAAGGACACTAGTGGAAAGCAAATGCAGAAACATTTCTGCAGAATAGTTTTTCAGTCTGATGCAATGATGGACATTAAGTAAGTTGTATTTTACCCACTGTTCTTGCACTGTGCTATCCAGATTAATATAAAGTTTCCCTCCCTCCCTCTCCCCTAAACCAAAACCACAGTGTATTGGAAAAGAAAGCTTTCACATCTCCATGAAACAAATGTCTCCAATGGGCAATCTCATGATTCTCCATCACATTTGGTTTTATATATATATGTCATATTATATATATATGTCACATATGGTCCATTATACATATCACGGTCCAAATATACAAGTCTCTCCCTCTTTTGACTTTGTTCTAGAGGGTTCCTGTTTCTTCAGTAATTACAGTCATCTCAGGATTTCTCCCCAGCCCTTATGAACACTGTTTCCCTTCTAACTTCCCTAAGTTCAAGACTTCCTTTGGTATCAAATGCACCTATGAAAAGTTTAATCAAATATCAGTAACACAGCCATCAAAATAGATTAAAACACTGGGATACACACGTTCCTAGAAAGTTATTCAATTGCTGAACAGCTTATGACAGAATCACAGAATAAATCAGGACCTCTGCAGGTCATCTACTCCAACCCCCTGCTCAAATGAGGACGAGTTGGATCAGGCTGCTTGGGAACTTCCCATATGAGTCTTGAAAACCTCCAAGGATGGAGATGCAATTTAAAAAGTTGGAGCTGTTCCTCCAACAGTTCAGTCTATTAACTGTCTTCTCAGTCTATTAACTCTCTTAGTCCCATTTGACAGCTTAAGAGTTAATAAACTTCTAAAAATCATTAGTATTTAGCATTCACAGGCCAAAAGCTCTATCTACTGATGCTGAGACATTAAAGACTTGTAAAAGATAGACAAGATCAACACATAACAGTAATAAATAGAACTTTTTTTGAAACGTCTTTCCCAAGGAAACTGGTTCATGACTGTTGCTGTGGGATGAGAGGGAGGAAAGAGAAGCAATAGTTGACCCACCTAAATATGGTGTATCTTTGACTACCAACTCCCAGGAAACCACTAAAAGATCTGTCTGTATGAATAAAATAAAAAAGGATTCTGACACACAGATAGTGGGCTAGATTCCTTCCTAGATGAATCTGGAGACGTACAACAACAGCTGTCCGTCTTGCCTGAGAGTTATGAAGGGGAGATGGAATTAGAAATAAAACTTGGGATTGTTTAACAGAAAAAAGAAACTTATCTAGAAGAAGGCCACTGTAAAACACAAAAGGCCCAAATGGGGAAAAACAGCTTTAAAGTTTAATTTAGATTCTGCGACAGGACTGTATAACAGTGCGTGATGTTCAGGTTAAGACAAGGTACCCTACTACGACACATGAGACTTCATATTAACACAGCCATGTTTACCTTGTACTATCCCAAGCCAGTACTTGGCCCTGGCTAGTACCAGTTGACACATTAATATCCAGTCCTGCTCAAGAAACACTCGAGCTGAGTAACAGCTGTATTCTTTAGTGAGGTTTCAGTCTGCCATTTGCTGACAGCAGTTCCCCACAAAAACGTAATGGGCTCATCCAACCATCTCACCATGCACAGCTTGCCCTCATTTCCTTTCAAGTTTTATTGAGTCACTGCAGTATCCTTTAGCCATGAGTTTTAGACTCTCTTTCACTGAATCTACTATCGTATCTATTTAAATATTCCTATATAGACATAAGTTTCAAGGAGTTAAAATATGAAGAGAAAACGCCAGTGCACACTGAGACCACCATCTCTGCTGTACCACTCATTTTGGGAATGATGCCCAGGTCTGAGCAAAGTTTACTCCGTCCAAGTTTAGCACAAAGCAAACTTGTAGTAATGTAACTGTTACCTTCAGTAGGAAACCTTATAGCAACCACTTACAAGAAAACTCAAAGTGAAAAAATACATTCACTGACATTTATGAGGTACAAGTATTTCATGCAGGCATTTTTCCTGTGTAGTGGTTTCACTAAACCATGTATGTTTTCTGCATAAAGTTTGTGACATTGACTACACTAAGAAGTCTCCCTTCCTAGAGCAGATACTGTTAGGCTAGTGGTTTTGTAACAATCTCAACTTTTAATAAGTCAGACATGCCATTGAAACCATAAATGTCCACTCTTCAAAGCCAGAGATGTGTCAACACAATATTAATCTAGGTCAGATGCTCCTTGGGAACGTCATGAATGTTAGGTTTCCAAATCTCTTAAAAAAAAAACCAAAGTAAGCAAGTGACATAAGTAGCCACCTTCCTAATGAAGTCCTAGATTAAGAAAGAGCTGGGGAATCCCACAAATCTTGGGACTTCTCTTGAAATATGGGGGAATCCCATAAATATGTGCAGCATTTGCAGGTTCTCTATGCCAATGGGAACTACCCTTCTTGCTGGGGCTGGCAGAACGAAGAGGTATTCCTTCTTCCTCCTGGAAATCCCTGTGAGGTTGGGGTGAGCATAGCTACATGTCCTTCAAAATTAATGTTACACAGATGTTCAGATGCAGGTGGAGACAGGGTAAGCTATGTCACTTTGGCCTCTTTTTTCTCCTCAGAAACTGGCAGCACTCAAAAAGCCACTCCTGATAGATGTCTGAAATACTCCAGGGGAAAACTTCTCCTTGACAGCTGCAAGGTCATTTACGTGAGACAAGAATGCAACTCTAGAAAACCCTGATGCAGAGAAACACAATGAGCGTATGAACATCACTGTTCTCACAGCACTAATTCTCTTGCTCTCAGTGCTGCAAAGTACATGATCTGATGGAAACATTTTAACAGATATTAATAGAGAAGTCTTACGTGGAAGTTTACACATCTGAAATGTAACTAAATGTAAGTAGAGGTGACATTATCAAAATTACTGCAAAACTTCTCAGTAAAGCACTTCAATATTTATGGTGATGTTTTTCTATTAATGCAAGGACAAATGCCATTCTTCCTTTTATGGCATTACAGCAAAATCCTGTATAAAATGCAATATTGTATTATGCCAACTCCCGTAAATCAGAGATACAAGTAATAGCCCATCCTCATCAATACACCTACTGCAGAGATAATCTAGTTCATTCCCCGCCAACATCAAGCATAACAGTATAATAAACACGATGCCTCTCTATCAATTCTGCATGCTCTTACAAACCTTAAGACTATGCAATGCAGACACCAACTCCATCCTTTGTAGAGCCAGTACTTTGGCTTTGGCAAAGCTTAGCACTGCAATGCTTAGCGTTGCATATGTGAAAGGAAGTGGCAGCTGGTTTAGTTAGCAGTTTATCTCTAGAAGGCATGGAATGACCGCTCAAGTTTTCTCGTCACAGGCAGACAGAAGCAGCGATGTTGGGATTAGTGAATTTCTCCCTGCGAGCACTGGCAGAGATTTGTAAATGAGTAGGGCTGATTTAAAGCTAATTTAATAACCATAGTGCTGCCTCTTCTCAATTTAACTTGTCTGTTCTTTCTGGAAACAGACCAACCTAGCAATCTGTGCCAAGATTGAATTATGCTGGCTTGGATTTTTATAATGCTTTTTATATTCTCTATCTCAAGTGAATAATGAATTACATGTAGTTGTACTGAACCGGTTGTGAATACATCTAGGAAAAAGGCACTCTCCGACTCCTCACGTGCTACAACAATCACAGGAGTACCATTTACTTCACACCCTGACAGTGTTGTGGAGCATACTTCTGTATGTTGTTGAGCCAACTTTTCCAAACTCTTTTTCAACAGTGAAGAGATCTTTAATGAGCACCGGAGCCAACACCACAGAGGGATGATCACAACTTAATTTCACAAGAGTGAAACAGCCCAGATTCCACCAGTGACATATGGCTTGATCACCATCATCTTCTGGTCTAGGTACAAAAGCATTATTTTTCCCAGTAATAATGACCAAAAATATCCACACAAATGATTTTACAGAAACAGATACAGTACCTGGCTTGCCTCCAGCTGCACAGACATTGTGCATTGATGCTAGTACCCATCTTCTGTTTGTAATTATAGGATAAAACGACTTATATATCATCCTCCTGAAGTCATATTTCTGTGAACACTCACTAAAGGAGGAAATGATGTAACTGAGACCAATAGTCTCTGGATAGTCATCCCAAACACTTCCCCATTCTAAAAATAAACTAGACCAAATGCTATGATTTTCTAATCTTCAATGACTTCTTATTCCCAGACACCAAATCCTGAGTATCTAAAATTTATTGAATTTAATAGAGATGTTTAAATTAATTTCTTCTCTTCCCCATGCCATGAAGAGGAAAATTAAAGAAACAGATACACAGGAAGAATTTAAGCTGACGGACTTCAGTTACCAGGACTAAAATATATTCATGACAGGAGGATCCACTGCATGTTCATAAAAAGAGGCAAAAGAATTGTGATGGCCAGAATTGGTCATGATCAAGCAGGACTCTGATTTTATTTTTCATCCACGCTATGGTTTGTCTAAAATTACAATTCATTCTAGTATACATTTGAAATACTGAAGTGGGCAGACTTACAAGAGAAATAACAGCATCTGAGAAATAACAGCATCACCTTCCTTCATTTTTTTATAGACTTCTCAATGATACTATTAACCAAGCACAATCCTACTAAAACCCACAACGGCAAATTAAATTACTTTCTGGGATGACATCAATGTGAAGTGCTTCTCACACTTCTTGTTCTTCCTTTCCTTTCGCCAGTTAAATACTGTCTCTGGCATAATACATGACTTTAATTTTTTTTTTTTTTTTTTTTTTAATACGGTTAATATATGTAGTTAATTTTATTCCACCAGGGTGGGCCAATTTAAACTAAATATTTCTTTGCCAAGCCTGTCCAAATTGAAGCTGAAGAACAGTCAGGACTCCATGACTTTTGGAGGAGGTATAGCAAAAAGGCTGAATTTAACCCTGTCTTCAGATGTGCTAGCGATACAGACTGCCCAGCAGCTCTGAGGCATGCTAGCCACAGATGCCTGAATATTCAAGGAGCTGAAGCTGAGACTAGAAAACCATTCACTTTTTATGGAGTCACCAAAACTTTTGCTTTTTTGTAGGACCAACGTATGTCTCTATTCACCATTAGACAGTACAGCAGGTGCCTGGGGTGATTTCCATGGGAAGGGTATCTGCACTGGGCGTATCTTTCCACCCCCCAGCTGAGATCACGG